>OZ021685.1:2254530-2300880 GCA_963978505.1 Listrodromus nycthemerus
ACCCCAAAAGGGACGAATTTTAAAAGTTGTCGGAAATGGGTTTAACTATACAGTTTTAGAATGAGAATAAGCCACTGAATCGAATGGCGAAGGTTCCAGGTCGATATCGTGAAAAAAAATTTTCCGGATGTTTCCGACGCAAAGGCAGTACCCTTACTGTTTTTCCGCCGAAAATGCCGATTTCGAAAAAGTCGATTTTTTCATGGAAATAAATTTTTTAGAATTTTCTCGTGGCTGAAATCGGTTGGGAAGTATATGACTTGGATCGAATGGCGCAGGTTTCAGGTCGATAGCTCGAAATTTTTTTAAAAAAAGTGTCGTTCCGGGAAATTTAACATAGGATTCCCTACCCCAAAAGGGACGAATTTTAAAAGTTGTCGGAAATGGGTTTAACTATACAGTTTTAGAATGAGAATAAGCCACTGAATCGAATGGCGAAGGTTCCAGGTCGATATCGTGAAAAAAAATTTTCCGGATGTTTCCGACGCAAAGGCAGTACCCTTACTGTTTTTCCGCCGAAAATGCCGATTTCGAAAAAGTCGATTTTTTCATGGAAATAAATTTTTTAGAATTTTCTCGTGGCTGAAATCGGTTGGGAAGTATATGACTTGGATCGAATGGCGCAGGTTTCAGGTCGATAGCTCGAAATTTTTAAAAAAAAAGTGTCGTTCCGGGAAATTTAACATAGGATTCCCTACCCCAAAAGGGACGAATTTTAAAAGTTGTCGGAAATGGGTTTAACTATACAGTTTTAGAATGAGAATAAGCCACTGAATCGAATGGCGAAGGTTCCAGGTCGATATCGTGAAAAAAAATTTTCCGGATGTTTCCGACGCAAAGGCAGTACCCTTACTGTTTTTCCGCCGAAAATGCCGATTTCGAAAAAGTCGATTTTTTCATGGAAATAAATTTTTTAGAATTTTCTCGTGGCTGAAATCGGTTGGGAAGTATATGACTTGGATCGAATGGCGCAGGTTTCAGGTCGATAGCTCGAAATTTTAAAAAAAAAAGTGTCGTTCCGGGAAATTTAACATAGGATTCCCTACCCCAAAAGGGACGAATTTTAAAAGTTGTCGGAAATGGGTTTAACTATACAGTTTTAGAATGAGAATAAGCCACTGAATCGAATGGCGAAGGTTCCAGGTCGATATCGTGAAAAAAAATTTTCCGGATGTTTCCGACGCAAAGGCAGTACCCTTACTGTTTTTCCGCCGAAAATGCCGATTTCGAAAAAGTCGATTTTTTCATGGAAATAAATTTTTTAGAATTTTCTCGTGGCTGAAATCGGTTGGGAAGTATATGACTTGGATCGAATGGCGCAGGTTTCAGGTCGATAGCTCGAAATTTAAAAAAAAAAAGTGTCGTTCCGGGAAATTTAACATAGGATTCCCTACCCCAAAAGGGACGAATTTTAAAAGTTGTCGGAAATGGGTTTAACTATACAGTTTTAGAATGAGAATAAGCCACTGAATCGAATGGCGAAGGTTCCAGGTCGATATCGTGAAAAAAAATTTTCCGGATGTTTCCGACGCAAAGGCAGTACCCTTACTGTTTTTCCGCCGAAAATGCCGATTTCGAAAAAGTCGATTTTTTCATGGAAATAAATTTTTTAGAATTTTCTCGTGGCTGAAATCGGTTGGGAAGTATATGACTTGGATCGAATGGCGCAGGTTTCAGGTCGATAGCTCGAAATTTTTTTAAAAAAAGTGTCGTTCCGGGAAATTTAACATAGGATTCCCTACCCCAAAAGGGACGAATTTTAAAAGTTGTCGGAAATGGGTTTAACTATACAGTTTTAGAATGAGAATAAGCCACTGAATCGAATGGCGAAGGTTCCAGGTCGATATCGTGAAAAAAAATTTTCCGGATGTTTCCGACGCAAAGGCAGTACCCTTACTGTTTTTCCGCCGAAAATGCCGATTTCGAAAAAGTCGATTTTTTCATGGAAATAAATTTTTTAGAATTTTCTCGTGGCTGAAATCGGTTGGGAAGTATATGACTTGGATCGAATGGCGCAGGTTTCAGGTCGATAGCTCGAAATTTTTTTAAAAAAAGTGTCGTTCCGGGAAATTTAACATAGGATTCCCTACCCCAAAAGGGACGAATTTTAAAAGTTGTCGGAAATGGGTTTAACTATACAGTTTTAGAATGAGAATAAGCCACTGAATCGAATGGCGAAGGTTCCAGGTCGATATCGTGAAAAAAAATTTTCCGGATGTTTCCGACGCAAAGGCAGTACCCTTACTGTTTTTCCGCCGAAAATGCCGATTTCGAAAAAGTCGATTTTTTCATGGAAATAAATTTTTTAGAATTTTCTCGTGGCTGAAATCGGTTGGGAAGTATATGACTTGGATCGAATGGCGCAGGTTTCAGGTCGATAGCTCGAAATTTTTTTTAAAAAAGTGTCGTTCCGGGAAATTTAACATAGGATTCCCTACCCCAAAAGGGACGAATTTTAAAAGTTGTCGGAAATGGGTTTAACTATACAGTTTTAGAATGAGAATAAGCCACTGAATCGAATGGCGAAGGTTCCAGGTCGATATCGTGAAAAAAAATTTTCCGGATGTTTCCGACGCAAAGGCAGTACCCTTACTGTTTTTCCGCCGAAAATGCCGATTTCGAAAAAGTCGATTTTTTCATGGAAATAAATTTTTTAGAATTTTCTCGTGGCTGAAATCGGTTGGGAAGTATATGACTTGGATCGAATGGCGCAGGTTTCAGGTCGATAGCTCGAAATTTTTTTAAAAAAAGTGTCGTTCCGGGAAATTTAACATAGGATTCCCTACCCCAAAAGGGACGAATTTTAAAAGTTGTCGGAAATGGGTTTAACTATACAGTTTTAGAATGAGAATAAGCCACTGAATCGAATGGCGAAGGTTCCAGGTCGATATCGTGAAAAAAAAATTTCCGGATGTTTCCGACGCAAAGGCAGTACCCTTACTGTTTTTCCGCCGAAAATGCCGATTTCGAAAAAGTCGATTTTTTCATGGAAATAAATTTTTTAGAATTTTCTCGTGGCTGAAATCGGTTGGGAAGTATATGACTTGGATCGAATGGCGCAGGTTTCAGGTCGATAGCTCGAAATTTTTTTAAAAAAAGTGTCGTTCCGGGAAATTTAACATAGGATTCCCTACCCCAAAAGGGACGAATTTTAAAAGTTGTCGGAAATGGGTTTAACTATACAGTTTTAGAATGAGAATAAGCCACTGAATCGAATGGCGAAGGTTCCAGGTCGATATCGTGAAAAAAAATTTTCCGGATGTTTCCGACGCAAAGGCAGTACCCTTACTGTTTTTCCACCGAAAATGCCGATTTCGAAAAAGTCGATTTTTTCATGGAAATAAATTTTTTAGAATTTTCTCGTGGCTGAAATCGGTTGGGAAGTATATGACTTGGATCGAATGGCGCAGGTTTCAGGTCGATAGCTCGAAATTTTTTTTAAAAAAGTGTCGTTCCGGGAAATTTAACATAGGATTCCCTACCCCAAAAGGGACGAATTTTAAAAGTTGTCGGAAATGGGTTTAACTATACAGTTTTAGAATGAGAATAAGCCACTGAATCGAATGGCGAAGGTTCCAGGTCGATATCGTGAAAAAAAATTTTCCGGATGTTTCCGACGCAAAGGCAGTACCCTTACTGTTTTTCCGCCGAAAATGCCGATTTCGAAAAAGTCGATTTTTTCATGGAAATAAATTTTTTAGAATTTTCTCGTGGCTGAAATCGGTTGGGAAGTATATGACTTGGATCGAATGGCGCAGGTTTCAGGTCGATAGCTCGAAATTTTTTTAAAAAAAGTGTCGTTCCGGGAAATTTAACATAGGATTCCCTACCCCAAAAGGGACGAATTTTAAAAGTTGTCGGAAATGGGTTTAACTATACAGTTTTAGAATGAGAATAAGCCACTGAATCGAATGGCGAAGGTTCCAGGTCGATATCGTGAAAAAAAATTTTCCGGATGTTTCCGACGCAAAGGCAGTACTGTTTTTCCACCGAAAATGCCGATTTCGAAAAAGTCGATTTTTTCATGGAAATAAATTTTTTAGAATTTTCTCGTGGCTGAAATCGGTTGGGAAGTATATGACTTGGATCGAATGGCGCAGGTTTCAGGTCGATAGCTCGAAATTTTTTTTAAAAAAGTGTCGTTCCGGGAAATTTAACATAGGATTCCCTACCCCAAAAGGGACGAATTTTAAAAGTTGTCGGAAATGGGTTTAACTATACAGTTTTAGAATGAGAATAAGCCACTGAATCGAATGGCGAAGGTTCCAGGTCGATATCGTGAAAAAAAATTTTCCGGATGTTTCCGACGCAAAGGCAGTACCCTTACTGTTTTTCCGCCGAAAATGCCGATTTCGAAAAAGTCGATTTTTTCATGGAAATAAATTTTTTAGAATTTTCTCGTGGCTGAAATCGGTTGGGAAGTATATGACTTGGATCGAATGGCGCAGGTTTCAGGTCGATAGCTCGAAATTTAAAAAAAAAAAGTGTCGTTCCGGGAAATTTAACATAGGATTCCCTACCCCAAAAGGGACGAATTTTAAAAGTTGTCGGAAATGGGTTTAACTATACAGTTTTAGAATGAGAATAAGCCACTGAATCGAATGGCGAAGGTTCCAGGTCGATATCGTGAAAAAAAATTTTCCGGATGTTTCCGACGCAAAGGCAGTACCCTTACTGTTTTTCCGCCGAAAATGCCGATTTCGAAAAAGTCGATTTTTTCATGGAAATAAATTTTTTAGAATTTTCTCGTGGCTGAAATCGGTTGGGAAGTATATGACTTGGATCGAATGGCGCAGGTTTCAGGTCGATAGCTCGAAATTTTTTTAAAAAAAGTGTCGTTCCGGGAAATTTAACATAGGATTCCCTACCCCAAAAGGGACGAATTTTAAAAGTTGTCGGAAATGGGTTTAACTATACAGTTTTAGAATGAGAATAAGCCACTGAATCGAATGGCGAAGGTTCCAGGTCGATATCGTGAAAAAAAATTTTCCGGATGTTTCCGACGCAAAGGCAGTACCCTCACTGTTTTTCCGCCGAAAATGCCGATTTCGAAAAAGTCGATTTTTTCATGGAAATAAATTTTTTAGAATTTTCTCGTGGCTGAAATCGGTTGGGAAGTATATGACTTGGATCGAATGGCGCAGGTTTCAGGTCGATAGCTCGAAATTTTAAAAAAAAAAGTGTCGTTCCGGGAAATTTAACATAGGATTCCCTACCCCAAAAGGGACGAATTTTAAAAGTTGTCGGAAATGGGTTTAACTATACAGTTTTAGAATGAGAATAAGCCACTGAATCGAATGGCGAAGGTTCCAGGTCGATATCGTGAAAAAAAATTTTCCGGATGTTTCCGACGCAAAGGCAGTACCCTTACTGTTTTTCCGCCGAAAATGCCGATTTCGAAAAAGTCGATTTTTTCATGGAAATAAATTTTTTAGAATTTTCTCGTGGCTGAAATCGGTTGGGAAGTATATGACTTGGATCGAATGGCGCAGGTTTCAGGTCGATAGCTCGAAATTTTTTAAAAAAAAGTGTCGTTCCGGGAAATTTAACATAGGATTCCCTACCCCAAAAGGGACGAATTTTAAAAGTTGTCGGAAATGGGTTTAACTATACAGTTTTAGAATGAGAATAAGCCACTGAATCGAATGGCGAAGGTTCCAGGTCGATATCGTGAAAAAAAATTTTCCGGATGTTTCCGACGCAAAGGCAGTACCCTTACTGTTTTTCCGCCGAAAATGCCGATTTCGAAAAAGTCGATTTTTTCATGGAAATAAATTTTTTAGAATTTTCTCGTGGCTGAAATCGGTTGGGAAGTATATGACTTGGATCGAATGGCGCAGGTTTCAGGTCGATAGCTCGAAATTTTTTTAAAAAAAGTGTCGTTCCGGGAAATTTAACATAGGATTCCCTACCCCAAAAGGGACGAATTTTAAAAGTTGTCGGAAATGGGTTTAACTATACAGTTTTAGAATGAGAGTAAGCCACTGAATCGAATGGCGAAGGTTCCAGGTCGATATCGTGAAAAAAAATTTTCCGGATGTTTCCGACGCAAAGGCAGTACCCTTACTGTTTTTCCGCCGAAAATGCCGATTTCGAAAAAGTCGATTTTTTCATGGAAATAAATTTTTTAGAATTTTCTCGTGGCTGAAATCGGTTGGGAAGTATATGACTTGGATCGAATGGCGCAGGTTTCAGGTCGATAGCTCGAAATTTAAAAAAAAAAAGTGTCGTTCCGGGAAATTTAACATAGGATTCCCTACCCCAAAAGGGACGAATTTTAAAAGTTGTCGGAAATGGGTTTAACTATACAGTTTTAGAATGAGAATAAGCCACTGAATCGAATGGCGAAGGTTCCAGGTCGATATCGTGAAAAAAAATTTTCCGGATGTTTCCGACGCAAAGGCAGTACCCTTACTGTTTTTCCGCCGAAAATGCCGATTTCGAAAAAGTCGATTTTTTCATGGAAATAAATTTTTTAGAATTTTCTCGTGGCTGAAATCGGTTGGGAAGTATATGACTTGGATCGAATGGCGCAGGTTTCAGGTCGATAGCTCGAAATTTAAAAAAAAAAAAGTGTCGTTCCGGGAAATTTAACATAGGATTCCCTACCCCAAAAGGGACGAATTTTAAAAGTTGTCGGAAATGGGTTTAACTATACAGTTTTAGAATGAGAATAAGCCACTGAATCGAAAGGCGAAGGTTCCAGGTCGATATCGTGAAAAAAAATTTTCCGGATGTTTCCGACGCAAAGGCAGTACCCTTACTGTTTTTCCGCCGAAAATGCCGATTTCGAAAAAGTCGATTTTTTCATGGAAATAAATTTTTTAGAATTTTCTCGTGGCTGAAATCGGTTGGGAAGTATATGACTTGGATCGAATGGCGCAGGTTTCAGGTCGATAGCTCGAAATTTAAAAAAAAAAAGTGTCGTTCCGGGAAATTTAACATAGGATTCCCTACCCCAAAAGGGACGAATTTAAAAGTTGTCGGAAATGGGTTTAACTATACAGTTTTAGAATGAGAATAAGCCACTGAATCGAATGGCGAAGGTTCCAGGTCGATATCGTGAAAAAAAATTTTCCGGATGTTTCCGACGCAAAGGCAGTACCCTTACTGTTTTTCCGCCGAAAATGCCGATTTCGAAAAAGTCGATTTTTTCATGGAAATAAATTTTTTAGAATTTTCTCGTGGCTGAAATCGGTTGGGAAGTATATGACTTGGATCGAATGGCGCAGGTTTCAGGTCGATAGCTCGAAATTTTAAAAAAAAAGTGTCGTTTCCGGGAAATTTAACATAGGATTCCCTACCCCAAAAGGGACGAATTTTAAAAGTTGTCGGAAATGGGTTTAACTATACAGTTTTAGAATGAGAATAAGCCACTGAATCGAATGGCGAAGGTTCCAGGTCGATATCGTGAAAAAAAATTTTCCGGATGTTTCCGACGCAAAGGCAGTACCCTTACTGTTTTTCCGCCGAAAATGCCGATTTCGAAAAGTCGATTTTTCATGGAAATAAATTTTTTAGAATTTTCTCGTGGCTGAAATCGGTTGGGAAGTATATGACTTGGATCGAATGGCGCAGGTTTCAGGTCGATAGCTCGAAATTTTAAAAAAAAAAAGTGTCGTTCCGGGAAATTTAACATAGGATTCCCTACCCCAAAAGGGACGAATTTTAAAAGTTGTCGGAAATGGGTTTAACTATACAGTTTTAGAATGAGAATAAGCCACTGAATCGAATGGCGAAGGTTCCAGGTCGATATCGTGAAAAAAAATTTTCCGGATGTTTCCGACGCAAAGGCAGTACCCTTACTGTTTTTCCGCCGAAAATGCCGATTTCGAAAAAGTCGATTTTTTCATGGAAATAAATTTTTTAGAATTTTCTCGTGGCTGAAATCGGTTGGGAAGTATATGACTTGGATCGAATGGCGCAGGTTTCAGGTCGATAGCTCGAAATTTTTTTAAAAAAAGTGTCGTTCCGGGAAATTTAACATAGGATTCCCTACCCCAAAAGGGACGAATTTTAAAAGTTGTCGGAAATGGGTTTAACTATACAGTTTTAGAATGAGAATAAGCCACTGAATCGAATGGCGAAGGTTCCAGGTCGATATCGTGAAAAAAAATTTTCCGGATGTTTCCGACGCAAAGGCAGTACCCTTACTGTTTTTCCGCCGAAAATGCCGATTTCGAAAAAGTCGATTTTTTCATGGAAATAAATTTTTTAGAATTTTCTCGTGGCTGAAATCGGTTGGGAAGTATATGACTTGGATCGAATGGCGCAGGTTTCAGGTCGATAGCTCGAAATTTTTTAAAAAAAAGTGTCGTTCCGGGAAATTTAACATAGGATTCCCTACCCCAAAAGGGACGAATTTTAAAAGTTGTCGGAAATGGGTTTAACTATACAGTTTTAGAATGAGAATAAGCCACTGAATCGAATGGCGAAGGTTCCAGGTCGATATCGTGAAAAAAAATTTTCCGGATGTTTCCGACGCAAAGGCAGTACCCTTACTGTTTTTCCGCCGAAAATGCCGATTTCGAAAAAGTCGATTTTTTCATGGAAATAAATTTTTTAGAATTTTCTCGTGGCTGAAATCGGTTGGGAAGTATATGACTTGGATCGAATGGCGCAGGTTTCAGGTCGATAGCTCGAAATTTTTTAAAAAAAAGTGTCGTTCCGGGAAATTTAACATAGGATTCCCTACCCCAAAAGGGACGAATTTTAAAAGTTGTCGGAAATGGGTTTAACTATACAGTTTTAGAATGAGAATAAGCCACTGAATCGAATGGCGAAGGTTCCAGGTCGATATCGTGAAAAAAAATTTTCCGGATGTTTCCGACGCAAAGGCAGTACCCTTACTGTTTTTCCGCCGAAAATGCCGATTTCGAAAAAGTCGATTTTTTCATGGAAATAAATTTTTTAGAATTTTCTCGTGGCTGAAATCGGTTGGGAAGTATATGACTTGGATCGAATGGCGCAGGTTTCAGGTCGATAGCTCGAAATTTTTTTAAAAAAAGTGTCGTTCCGGGAAATTTAACATAGGATTCCCTACCCCAAAAGGGACGAATTTTAAAAGTTGTCGGAAATGGGTTTAACTATACAGTTTTAGAATGAGAATAAGCCACTGAATCGAATGGCGAAGGTTCCAGGTCGATATCGTGAAAAAAAATTTTCCGGATGTTTCCGACGCAAAGGCAGTACCCTTACTGTTTTTCCGCCGAAAATGCCGATTTCGAAAAAGTCGATTTTTTCATGGAAATAAATTTTTTAGAATTTTCTCGTGGCTGAAATCGGTTGGGAAGTATATGACTTGGATCGAATGGCGCAGGTTTCAGGTCGATAGCTCGAAATTTTTTTAAAAAAAGTGTCGTTCCGGGAAATTTAACATAGGATTCCCTACCCCAAAAGGGACGAATTTTAAAAGTTGTCGGAAATGGGTTTAACTATACAGTTTTAGAATGAGAATAAGCCACTGAATCGAATGGCGAAGGTTCCAGGTCGATATCGTGAAAAAAAATTTTCCGGATGTTTCCGACGCAAAGGCAGTACCCTTACTGTTTTTCCGCCGAAAATGCCGATTTCGAAAAAGTCGATTTTTTCATGGAAATAAATTTTTTAGAATTTTCTCGTGGCTGAAATCGGTTGGGAAGTATATGACTTGGATCGAATGGCGCAGGTTTCAGGTCGATAGCTCGAAATTTTTTCAAAAAAAGTGTCGTTCCGGGAAATTTAACATAGGATTCCCTACCCCAAAAGGGACGAATTTTAAAAGTTGTCGGAAATGGGTTTAACTATACAGTTTTAGAATGAGAATAAGCCACTGAATCGAATGGCGAAGGTTCCAGGTCGATATCGTGAAAAAAAATTTTCCGGATGTTTCCGACGCAAAGGCAGTACCCTTACTGTTTTTCCGCCGAAAATGCCGATTTCGAAAAAGTCGATTTTTTCATGGAAATAAATTTTTTAGAATTTTCTCGTGGCTGAAATCGGTTGGGAAGTATATGACTTGGATCGAATGGCGCAGGTTTCAGGTCGATAGCTCGAAATTTTTTTTAAAAAAGTGTCGTTCCGGGAAATTTAACATAGGATTCCCTACCCCAAAAGGGACGAATTTTAAAAGTTGTCGGAAATGGGTTTAACTATACAGTTTTAGAATGAGAATAAGCCACTGAATCGAATGGCGAAGGTTCCAGGTCGATATCGTGAAAAAAAATTTTCCGGATGTTTCCGACGCAAAGGCAGTACCCTTACTGTTTTTCCGCCGAAAATGCCGATTTCGAAAAAGTCGATTTTTTCATGGAAATAAATTTTTTAGAATTTTCTCGTGGCTGAAATCGGTTGGGAAGTATATGACTTGGATCGAATGGCGCAGGTTTCAGGTCGATAGCTCGAAATTTTTTTAAAAAAAGTGTCGTTCCGGGAAATTTAACATAGGATTCCCTACCCCAAAAGGGACGAATTTTAAAAGTTGTCGGAAATGGGTTTAACTATACAGTTTTAGAATGAGAATAAGCCACTGAATCGAATGGCGAAGGTTCCAGGTCGATATCGTGAAAAAAAATTTTCCAGATGTTTCCGACGCAAAGGCAGTACCCTTACTGTTTTTCCGCCGAAAATGCCGATTTCGAAAAAGTCGATTTTTTCATGGAAATAAATTTTTTAGAATTTTCTCGTGGCTGAAATCGGTTGGGAAGTATATGACTTGGATCGAATGGCGCAGGTTTCAGGTCGATAGCTCGAAATTTTTTAAAAAAAAGTGTCGTTCCGGGAAATTTAACATAGGATTCCCTACCCCAAAAGGGACGAATTTTAAAAGTTGTCGGAAATGGGTTTAACTATACAGTTTTAGAATGAGAATAAGCCACTGAATCGAATGGCGAAGGTTCCAGGTCGATATCGTGAAAAAAAATTTTCCGGATGTTTCCGACGCAAAGGCAGTACCCTTACTGTTTTTCCGCCGAAAATGCCGATTTCGAAAAAGTCGATTTTTTCATGGAAATAAATTTTTTAGAATTTTCTCGTGGCTGAAATCGGTTGGGAAGTATATGACTTGGATCGAATGGCGCAGGTTTCAGGTCGATAGCTCGAAATTTAAAAAAAAAAAGTGTCGTTCCGGGAAATTTAACATAGGATTCCCTACCCCAAAAGGGACGAATTTTAAAAGTTGTCGGAAATGGGTTTAACTATACAGTTTTAGAATGAGAATAAGCCACTGAATCGAATGGCGAAGGTTCCAGGTCGATATCGTGAAAAAAAATTTTCCGGATGTTTCCGACGCAAAGGCAGTACCCTTACTGTTTTTCCGCCGAAAATGCCGATTTCGAAAAAGTCGATTTTTTCATGGAAATAAATTTTTTAGAATTTTCTCGTGGCTGAAATCGGTTGGGAAGTATATGACTTGGATCGAATGGCGCAGGTTTCAGGTCGATAGCTCGAAATTTAAAAAAAAAAAGTGTCGTTCCGGGAAATTTAACATAGGATTCCCTACCCCAAAAGGGACGAATTTTAAAAGTTGTCGGAAATGGGTTTAACTATACAGTTTTAGAATGAGAATAAGCCACTGAATCGAATGGCGAAGGTTCCAGGTCGATATCGTGAAAAAAAATTTTCCGGATGTTTCCGACGCAAAGGCAGTACCCTTACTGTTTTTCCGCCGAAAATGCCGATTTCGAAAAAGTCGATTTTTTCATGGAAATAAATTTTTTAGAATTTTCTCGTGGCTGAAATCGGTTGGGAAGTATATGACTTGGATCGAATGGCGCAGGTTTCAGGTCGATAGCTCGAAATTTTTTTAAAAAAAGTGTCGTTCCGGGAAATTTAACATAGGATTCCCTACCCCAAAAGGGACGAATTTTAAAAGTTGTCGGAAATGGGTTTAACTATACAGTTTTAGAATGAGAATAAGCCACTGAATCGAATGGCGAAGGTTCCAGGTCGATATCGTGAAAAAAAATTTTCCGGATGTTTCCGACGCAAAGGCAGTACCCTTACTGTTTTTCCGCCGAAAATGCCGATTTCGAAAAAGTCGATTTTTTCATGGAAATAAATTTTTTAGAATTTTCTCGTGGCTGAAATCGGTTGGGAAGTATATGACTTGGATCGAATGGCGCAGGTTTCAGGTCGATAGCTCGAAATTTTTTTAAAAAAAGTGTCGTTCCGGGAAATTTAACATAGGATTCCCTACCCCAAAAGGGACGAATTTTAAAAGTTGTCGGAAATGGGTTTAACTATACAGTTTTAGAATGAGAATAAGCCACTGAATCGAATGGCGAAGGTTCCAGGTCGATATCGTGAAAAAAAATTTTCCGGATGTTTCCGACGCAAAGGCAGTACCCTTACTGTTTTTCCGCCGAAAATGCCGATTTCGAAAAAGTCGATTTTTTCATGGAAATAAATTTTTTAGAATTTTCTCGTGGCTGAAATCGGTTGGGAAGTATATGACTTGGATCGAATGGCGCAGGTTTCAGGTCGATAGCTCGAAATTTTTTTTAAAAAAGTGTCGTTCCGGGAAATTTAACATAGGATTCCCTACCCCAAAAGGGACGAATTTTAAAAGTTGTCGGAAATGGGTTTAACTATACAGTTTTAGAATGAGAATAAGCCACTGAATCGAATGGCGAAGGTTCCAGGTCGATATCGTGAAAAAAAATTTTCCGGATGTTTCCGACGCAAAGGCAGTACCCTTACTGTTTTTCCGCCGAAAATGCCGATTTCGAAAAAGTCGATTTTTTCATGGAAATAAATTTTTTAGAATTTTCTCGTGGCTGAAATCGGTTGGGAAGTATATGACTTGGATCGAATGGCGCAGGTTTCAGGTCGATAGCTCGAAATTTAAAAAAAAAAAGTGTCGTTCCGGGAAATTTAACATAGGATTCCCTACCCCAAAAGGGACGAATTTTAAAAGTTTTCGGAAATGGGTTTAACTATACAGTTTTAGAATGAGAATAAGCCACTGAATCGAATGGCGAAGGTTCCAGGTCGATATCGTGAAAAAAAATTTTCCGGATGTTTCCGACGCAAAGGCAGTACCCTTACTGTTTTTCCGCCGAAAATGCCGATTTCGAAAAAGTCGATTTTTTCATGGAAATAAATTTTTTAGAATTTTCTCGTGGCTGAAATCGGTTGGGAAGTATATGACTTGGATCGAATGGCGCAGGTTTCAGGTCGATAGCTCGAAATTTTTTTAAAAAAAGTGTCGTTCCGGGAAATTTAACATAGGATTCCCTACCCCAAAAGGGACGAATTTTAAAAGTTGTCGGAAATGGGTTTAACTATACAGTTTTAGAATGAGAATAAGCCACTGAATCGAATGGCGAAGGTTCCAGGTCGATATCGTGAAAAAAAATTTTCCGGATGTTTCCGACGCAAAGGCAGTACCCTTACTGTTTTTCCGCCGAAAATGCCGATTTCGAAAAAGTCGATTTTTTCATGGAAATAAATTTTTTAGAATTTTCTCGTGGCTGAAATCGGTTGGGAAGTATATGACTTGGATCGAATGGCGCAGGTTTCAGGTCGATAGCTCGAAATTTAAAAAAAAAAAGTGTCGTTCCGGGAAATTTAACATAGGATTCCCTACCCCAAAAGGGACGAATTTTAAAAGTTGTCGGAAATGGGTTTAACTATACAGTTTTAGAATGAGAATAAGCCACTGAATCGAATGGCGAAGGTTCCAGGTCGATATCGTGAAAAAAAATTTTCCGGATGTTTCCGACGCAAAGGCAGTACCCTTACTGTTTTTCCGCCGAAAATGCCGATTTCGAAAAAGTCGATTTTTTCATGGAAATAAATTTTTTAGAATTTTCTCGTGGCTGAAATCGGTTGGGAAGTATATGACTTGGATCGAATGGCGCAGGTTTCAGGTCGATAGCTCGAAATTTAAAAAAAAAAAGTGTCGTTCCGGGAAATTTAACATAGGATTCCCTACCCCAAAAGGGACGAATTTTAAAAGTTGTCGGAAATGGGTTTAACTATACAGTTTTAGAATGAGAATAAGCCACTGAATCGAATGGCGAAGGTTCCAGGTCGATATCGTGAAAAAAAATTTTCCGGATGTTTCCGACGCAAAGGCAGTACCCTTACTGTTTTTCCGCCGAAAATGCCGATTTCGAAAAAGTCGATTTTTTCATGGAAATAAATTTTTTAGAATTTTCTCGTGGCTGAAATCGGTTGGGAAGTATATGACTTGGATCGAATGGCGCAGGTTTCAGGTCGATAGCTCGAAATTTTTTTAAAAAAAGTGTCGTTCCGGGAAATTTAACATAGGATTCCCTACCCCAAAAGGGACGAATTTTAAAAGTTGTCGGAAATGGGTTTAACTATACAGTTTTAGAATGAGAATAAGCCACTGAATCGAATGGCGAAGGTTCCAGGTCGATATCGTGAAAAAAAATTTTCCGGATGTTTCCGACGCAAAGGCAGTACCCTTACTGTTTTTCCGCCGAAAATGCCGATTTCGAAAAAGTCGATTTTTTCATGGAAATAAATTTTTTAGAATTTTCTCGTGGCTGAAATCGGTTGGGAAGTATATGACTTGGATCGAATGGCGCAGGTTTCAGGTCGATAGCTCGAAATTTTTTTAAAAAAAGTGTCGTTCCGGGAAATTTAACATAGGATTCCCTACCCCAAAAGGGACGAATTTTAAAAGTTGTCGGAAATGGGTTTAACTATACAGTTTTAGAATGAGAATAAGCCACTGAATCGAATGGCGAAGGTTCCAGGTCGATATCGTGAAAAAAAATTTTCCGGATGTTTCCGACGCAAAGGCAGTACCCTTACTGTTTTTCCGCCGAAAATGCCGATTTCGAAAAAGTCGATTTTTTCATGGAAATAAATTTTTTAGAATTTTCTCGTGGCTGAAATCGGTTGGGAAGTATATGACTTGGATCGAATGGCGCAGGTTTCAGGTCGATAGCTCGAAATTTTTTTAAAAAAAGTGTCGTTCCGGGAAATTTAACATAGGATTCCCTACCCCAAAAGGGACGAATTTTAAAAGTTGTCGGAAATGGGTTTAACTATACAGTTTTAGAATGAGAATAAGCCACTGAATCGAATGGCGAAGGTTCCAGGTCGATATCGTGAAAAAAAATTTTCCGGATGTTTCCGACGCAAAGGCAGTACCCTTACTGTTTTTCCGCCGAAAATGCCGATTTCGAAAAAGTCGATTTTTTCATGGAAATAAATTTTTTAGAATTTTCTCGTGGCTGAAATCGGTTGGGAAGTATATGACTTGGATCGAATGGCGCAGGTTTCAGGTCGATAGCTCGAAATTTTTTTAAAAAAAGTGTCGTTCCGGGAAATTTAACATAGGATTCCCTACCCCAAAAGGGACGAATTTTAAAAGTTGTCGGAAATGGGTTTAACTATACAGTTTTAGAATGAGAATAAGCCACTGAATCGAATGGCGAAGGTTCCAGGTCGATATCGTGAAAAAAAATTTTCCGGATGTTTCCGACGCAAAGGCAGTACCCTTACTGTTTTTCCGCCGAAAATGCCGATTTCGAAAAAGTCGATTTTTTCATGGAAATAAATTTTTTAGAATTTTCTCGTGGCTGAAATCGGTTGGGAAGTATATGACTTGGATCGAATGGCGCAGGTTTCAGGTCGATAGCTCGAAATTTTTTTAAAAAAAGTGTCGTTCCGGGAAATTTAACATAGGATTCCCTACCCCAAAAGGGACGAATTTTAAAAGTTGTCGGAAATGGGTTTAACTATACAGTTTTAGAATGAGAATAAGCCACTGAATCGAATGGCGAAGGTTCCAGGTCGATATCGTGAAAAAAAATTTTCCGGATGTTTCCGACGCAAAGGCAGTACCCTTACTGTTTTTCCGCCGAAAATGCCGATTTCGAAAAAGTCGATTTTTTCATGGAAATAAATTTTTTAGAATTTTCTCGTGGCTGAAATCGGTTGGGAAGTATATGACTTGGATCGAATGGCGCAGGTTTCAGGTCGATAGCTCGAAATTTTTAAAAAAAAAGTGTCGTTCCGGGAAATTTAACATAGGATTCCCTACCCCAAAAGGGACGAATTTTAAAAGTTGTCGGAAATGGGTTTAACTATACAGTTTTAGAATGAGAATAAGCCACTGAATCGAATGGCGAAGGTTCCAGGTCGATATCGTGAAAAAAAATTTTCCGGATGTTTCCGACGCAAAGGCAGTACCCTTACTGTTTTTCCGCCGAAAATGCCGATTTCGAAAAAGTCGATTTTTTCATGGAAATAAATTTTTTAGAATTTTCTCGTGGCTGAAATCGGTTGGGAAGTATATGACTTGGATCGAATGGCGCAGGTTTCAGGTCGATAGCTCGAAATTTAAAAAAAAAAAGTGTCGTTCCGGGAAATTTAACATAGGATTCCCTACCCCAAAAGGGACGAATTTTAAAAGTTGTCGGAAATGGGTTTAACTATACAGTTTTAGAATGAGAATAAGCCACTGAATCGAATGGCGAAGGTTCCAGGTCGATATCGTGAAAAAAAATTTTCCGGATGTTTCCGACGCAAAGGCAGTACCCTTACTGTTTTTCCGCCGAAAATGCCGATTTCGAAAAAGTCGATTTTTTCATGGAAATAAATTTTTTAGAATTTTCTCGTGGCTGAAATCGGTTGGGAAGTATATGACTTGGATCGAATGGCGCAGGTTTCAGGTCGATAGCTCGAAATTTAAAAAAAAAAAGTGTCGTTCCGGGAAATTTAACATAGGATTCCCTACCCCAAAAGGGACGAATTTTAAAAGTTGTCGGAAATGGGTTTAACTATACAGTTTTAGAATGAGAATAAGCCACTGAATCGAATGGCGAAGGTTCCAGGTCGATATCGTGAAAAAAAATTTTCCGGATGTTTCCGACGCAAAGGCAGTACCCTTACTGTTTTTCCGCCGAAAATGCCGATTTCGAAAAAGTCGATTTTTTCATGGAAATAAATTTTTTAGAATTTTCTCGTGGCTGAAATCGGTTGGGAAGTATATGACTTGGATCGAATGGCGCAGGTTTCAGGTCGATAGCTCGAAATTTTTTTAAAAAAAGTGTCGTTCCGGGAAATTTAACATAGGATTCCCTACCCCAAAAGGGACGAATTTTAAAAGTTGTCGGAAATGGGTTTAACTATACAGTTTTAGAATGAGAATAAGCCACTGAATCGAATGGCGAAGGTTCCAGGTCGATATCGTGAAAAAAAATTTTCCGGATGTTTCCGACGCAAAGGCAGTACCCTTACTGTTTTTCCGCCGAAAATGCCGATTTCGAAAAAGTCGATTTTTTCATGGAAATAAATTTTTTAGAATTTTCTCGTGGCTGAAATCGGTTGGGAAGTATATGACTTGGATCGAATGGCGCAGGTTTCAGGTCGATAGCTCGAAATTTTTTTAAAAAAAGTGTCGTTCCGGGAAATTTAACATAGGATTCCCTACCCCAAAAGGGACGAATTTTAAAAGTTGTCGGAAATGGGTTTAACTATACAGTTTTAGAATGAGAATAAGCCACTGAATCGAATGGCGAAGGTTCCAGGTCGATATCGTGAAAAAAAATTTTCCGGATGTTTCCGACGCAAAGGCAGTACCCTTACTGTTTTTCCGCCGAAAATGCCGATTTCGAAAAAGTCGATTTTTTCATGGAAATAAATTTTTTAGAATTTTCTCGTGGCTGAAATCGGTTGGGAAGTATATGACTTGGATCGAATGGCGCAGGTTTCAGGTCGATAGCTCGAAATTTTTTTTAAAAAAGTGTCGTTCCGGGAAATTTAACATAGGATTCCCTACCCCAAAAGGGACGAATTTTAAAAGTTGTCGGAAATGGGTTTAACTATACAGTTTTAGAATGAGAATAAGCCACTGAATCGAATGGCGAAGGTTCCAGGTCGATATCGTGAAAAAAAATTTTCCGGATGTTTCCGACGCAAAGGCAGTACCCTTACTGTTTTTCCGCCGAAAATGCCGATTTCGAAAAAGTCGATTTTTTCATGGAAATAAATTTTTTAGAATTTTCTCGTGGCTGAAATCGGTTGGGAAGTATATGACTTGGATCGAATGGCGCAGGTTTCAGGTCGATAGCTCGAAATTTTTTTAAAAAAAGTGTCGTTCCGGGAAATTTAACATAGGATTCCCTACCCCAAAAGGGACGAATTTTAAAAGTTGTCGGAAATGGGTTTAACTATACAGTTTTAGAATGAGAATAAGCCACTGAATCGAATGGCGAAGGTTCCAGGTCGATATCGTGAAAAAAAAATTTTCCGGATGTTTCCGACGCAAAGGCAGTACCCTTACTGTTTTTCCGCCGAAAATGCCGATTTCGAAAAAGTCGATTTTTTCATGGAAATAAATTTTTTAGAATTTTCTCGTGGCTGAAATCGGTTGGGAAGTATATGACTTGGATCGAATGGCGCAGGTTTCAGGTCGATAGCTCGAAATTTTTTTAAAAAAAGTGTCGTTCCGGGAAATTTAACATAGGATTCCCTACCCCAAAAGGGACGAATTTTAAAAGTTGTCGGAAATGGGTTTAACTATACAGTTTTAGAATGAGAATAAGCCACTGAATCGAATGGCGAAGGTTCCAGGTCGATATCGTGAAAAAAAATTTTCCGGATGTTTCCGACGCAAAGGCAGTACCCTTACTGTTTTTCCACCGAAAATGCCGATTTCGAAAAAGTCGATTTTTTCATGGAAATAAATTTTTTAGAATTTTCTCGTGGCTGAAATCGGTTGGGAAGTATATGACTTGGATCGAATGGCGCAGGTTTCAGGTCGATAGCTCGAAATTTTTTTTAAAAAAGTGTCGTTCCGGGAAATTTAACATAGGATTCCCTACCCCAAAAGGGACGAATTTTAAAAGTTGTCGGAAATGGGTTTAACTATACAGTTTTAGAATGAGAATAAGCCACTGAATCGAATGGCGAAGGTTCCAGGTCGATATCGTGAAAAAAAATTTTCCGGATGTTTCCGACGCAAAGGCAGTACCCTTACTGTTTTTCCGCCGAAAATGCCGATTTCGAAAAAGTCGATTTTTTCATGGAAATAAATTTTTTAGAATTTTCTCGTGGCTGAAATCGGTTGGGAAGTATATGACTTGGATCGAATGGCGCAGGTTTCAGGTCGATAGCTCGAAATTTTTTTAAAAAAAGTGTCGTTCCGGGAAATTTAACATAGGATTCCCTACCCCAAAAGGGACGAATTTTAAAAGTTGTCGGAAATGGGTTTAACTATACAGTTTTAGAATGAGAATAAGCCACTGAATCGAATGGCGAAGGTTCCAGGTCGATATCGTGAAAAAAAATTTTCCGGATGTTTCCGACGCAAAGGCAGTACCCTTACTGTTTTTCCGCCGAAAATGCCGATTTCGAAAAAGTCGATTTTTTCATGGAAATAAATTTTTTAGAATTTTCTCGTGGCTGAAATCGGTTGGGAAGTATATGACTTGGATCGAATGGCGCAGGTTTCAGGTCGATAGCTCGAAATTTTTTAAAAAAAGTGTCGTTCCGGGAAATTTAACATAGGATTCCCTACCCCAAAAGGGACGAATTTTAAAAGTTGTCGGAAATGGGTTTAACTATACAGTTTTAGAATGAGAATAAGCCACTGAATCGAATGGCGAAGGTTCCAGGTCGATATCGTGAAAAAAAATTTTCCGGATGTTTCCGACGCAAAGGCAGTACCCTTACTGTTTTTCCGCCGAAAATGCCGATTTCGAAAAAGTCGATTTTTTCATGGAAATAAATTTTTTAGAATTTTCTCGTGGCTGAAATCGGTTGGGAAGTATATGACTTGGATCGAATGGCGCAGGTTTCAGGTCGATAGCTCGAAATTTTTAAAAAAAAAGTGTCGTTCCGGGAAATTTAACATAGGATTCCCTACCCCAAAAGGGACGAATTTTAAAAGTTGTCGGAAATGGGTTTAACTATACAGTTTTAGAATGAGAATAAGCCACTGAATCGAATGGCGAAGGTTCCAGGTCGATATCGTGAAAAAAAATTTTCCGGATGTTTCCGACGCAAAGGCAGTACCCTTACTGTTTTTCCGCCGAAAATGCCGATTTCGAAAAAGTCGATTTTTTCATGGAAATAAATTTTTTAGAATTTTCTCGTGGCTGAAATCGGTTGGGAAGTATATGACTTGGATCGAATGGCGCAGGTTTCAGGTCGATAGCTCGAAATTTTTTAAAAAAAAGTGTCGTTCCGGGAAATTTAACATAGGATTCCCTACCCCAAAAGGGACGAATTTTAAAAGTTGTCGGAAATGGGTTTAACTATACAGTTTTAGAATGAGAATAAGCCACTGAATCGAATGGCGAAGGTTCCAGGTCGATATCGTGAAAAAAAATTTTCCGGATGTTTCCGACGCAAAGGCAGTACCCTTACTGTTTTTCCGCCGAAAATGCCGATTTCGAAAAAGTCGATTTTTTCATGGAAATAAATTTTTTAGAATTTTCTCGTGGCTGAAATCGGTTGGGAAGTATATGACTTGGATCGAATGGCGCAGGTTTCAGGTCGATAGCTCGAAATTTTTAAAAAAAAAGTGTCGTTCCGGGAAATTTAACATAGGATTCCCTACCCCAAAAGGGACGAATTTTAAAAGTTGTCGGAAATGGGTTTAACTATACAGTTTTAGAATGAGAATAAGCCACTGAATCGAATGGCGAAGGTTCCAGGTCGATATCGTGAAAAAAAATTTTCCGGATGTTTCCGACGCAAAGGCAGTACCCTTACTGTTTTTCCGCCGAAAATGCCGATTTCGAAAAAGTCGATTTTTTCATGGAAATAAATTTTTTAGAATTTTCTCGTGGCTGAAATCGGTTGGGAAGTATATGACTTGGATCGAATGGCGCAGGTTTCAGGTCGATAGCTCGAAATTTTTTAAAAAAAAGTGTCGTTCCGGGAAATTTAACATAGGATTCCCTACCCCAAAAGGGACGAATTTTAAAAGTTGTCGGAAATGGGTTTAACTATACAGTTTTAGAATGAGAATAAGCCACTGAATCGAATGGCGAAGGTTCCAGGTCGATATCGTGAAAAAAAATTTTCCGGATGTTTCCGACGCAAAGGCAGTACCCTTACTGTTTTTCCGCCGAAAATGCCGATTTCGAAAAAGTCGATTTTTTCATGGAAATAAATTTTTTAGAATTTTCTCGTGGCTGAAATCGGTTGGGAAGTATATGACTTGGATCGAATGGCGCAGGTTTCAGGTCGATAGCTCGAAATTTAAAAAAAAAAAGTGTCGTTCCGGGAAATTTAACATAGGATTCCCTACCCCAAAAGGGACGAATTTTAAAAGTTGTCGGAAATGGGTTTAACTATACAGTTTTAGAATGAGAATAAGCCACTGAATCGAATGGCGAAGGTTCCAGGTCGATATCGTGAAAAAAAATTTTCCGGATGTTTCCGACGCAAAGGCAGTACCCTTACTGTTTTTCCGCCGAAAATGCCGATTTCGAAAAAGTCGATTTTTTCATGGAAATAAATTTTTTAGAATTTTCTCGTGGCTGAAATCGGTTGGGAAGTATATGACTTGGATCGAATGGCGCAGGTTTCAGGTCGATAGCTCGAAATTTAAAAAAAAAAAGTGTCGTTCCGGGAAATTTAACATAGGATTCCCTACCCCAAAAGGGACGAATTTTAAAAGTTGTCGGAAATGGGTTTAACTATACAGTTTTAGAATGAGAATAAGCCACTGAATCGAATGGCGAAGGTTCCAGGTCGATATCGTGAAAAAAAATTTTCCGGATGTTTCCGACGCAAAGGCAGTACCCTTACTGTTTTTCCGCCGAAAATGCCGATTTCGAAAAAGTCGATTTTTTCATGGAAATAAATTTTTTAGAATTTTCTCGTGGCTGAAATCGGTTGGGAAGTATATGACTTGGATCGAATGGCGCAGGTTTCAGGTCGATAGCTCGAAATTTTAAAAAAAAAAGTGTCGTTCCGGGAAATTTAACATAGGATTCCCTACCCCAAAAGGGACGAATTTTAAAAGTTGTCGGAAATGGGTTTAACTATACAGTTTTAGAATGAGAATAAGCCACTGAATCGAATGGCGAAGGTTCCAGGTCGATATCGTGAAAAAAAATTTTCCGGATGTTTCCGACGCAAAGGCAGTACCCTTACTGTTTTTCCGCCGAAAATGCCGATTTCGAAAAAGTCGATTTTTTCATGGAAATAAATTTTTTAGAATTTTCTCGTGGCTGAAATCGGTTGGGAAGTATATGACTTGGATCGAATGGCGCAGGTTTCAGGTCGATAGCTCGAAATTTTTAAAAAAAAAGTGTCGTTCCGGGAAATTTAACATAGGATTCCCTACCCCAAAAGGGACGAATTTTAAAAGTTGTCGGAAATGGGTTTAACTATACAGTTTTAGAATGAGAATAAGCCACTGAATCGAATGGCGAAGGTTCCAGGTCGATATCGTGAAAAAAAATTTTCCGGATGTTTCCGACGCAAAGGCAGTACCCTTACTGTTTTTCCGCCGAAAATGCCGATTTCGAAAAAGTCGATTTTTTCATGGAAATAAATTTTTTAGAATTTTCTCGTGGCTGAAATCGGTTGGGAAGTATATGACTTGGATCGAATGGCGCAGGTTTCAGGTCGATAGCTCGAAATTTTTAAAAAAAAAGTGTCGTTCCGGGAAATTTAACATAGGATTCCCTACCCCAAAAGGGACGAATTTTAAAAGTTGTCGGAAATGGGTTTAACTATACAGTTTTAGAATGAGAATAAGCCACTGAATCGAATGGCGAAGGTTCCAGGTCGATATCGTGAAAAAAAATTTTCCGGATGTTTCCGACGCAAAGGCAGTACCCTTACTGTTTTTCCGCCGAAAATGCCGATTTCGAAAAAGTCGATTTTTTCATGGAAATAAATTTTTTAGAATTTTCTCGTGGCTGAAATCGGTTGGGAAGTATATGACTTGGATCGAATGGCGCAGGTTTCAGGTCGATAGCTCGAAATTTTTTAAAAAAAAGTGTCGTTCCGGGAAATTTAACATAGGATTCCCTACCCCAAAAGGGACGAATTTTAAAAGTTGTCGGAAATGGGTTTAACTATACAGTTTTAGAATGAGAATAAGCCACTGAATCGAATGGCGAAGGTTCCAGGTCGATATCGTGAAAAAAAATTTTCCGGATGTTTCCGACGCAAAGGCAGTACCCTTACTGTTTTTCCGCCGAAAATGCCGATTTCGAAAAAGTCGATTTTTTCATGGAAATAAATTTTTTAGAATTTTCTCGTGGCTGAAATCGGTTGGGAAGTATATGACTTGGATCGAATGGCGCAGGTTTCAGGTCGATAGCTCGAAATTTTTTAAAAAAAAGTGTCGTTCCGGGAAATTTAACATAGGATTCCCTACCCCAAAAGGGACGAATTTTAAAAGTTGTCGGAAATGGGTTTAACTATACAGTTTTAGAATGAGAATAAGCCACTGAATCGAATGGCGAAGGTTCCAGGTCGATATCGTGAAAAAAAATTTTCCGGATGTTTCCGACGCAAAGGCAGTACCCTTACTGTTTTTCCGCCGAAAATGCCGATTTCGAAAAAGTCGATTTTTTCATGGAAATAAATTTTTTAGAATTTTCTCGTGGCTGAAATCGGTTGGGAAGTATATGACTTGGATCGAATGGCGCAGGTTTCAGGTCGATAGCTCGAAATTTTTTAAAAAAAAGTGTCGTTCCGGGAAATTTAACATAGGATTCCCTACCCCAAAAGGGACGAATTTTAAAAGTTGTCGGAAATGGGTTTAACTATACAGTTTTAGAATGAGAATAAGCCACTGAATCGAATGGCGAAGGTTCCAGGTCGATATCGTGAAAAAAAATTTTCCGGATGTTTCCGACGCAAAGGCAGTACCCTTACTGTTTTTCCGCCGAAAATGCCGATTTCGAAAAAGTCGATTTTTTCATGGAAATAAATTTTTTAGAATTTTCTCGTGGCTGAAATCGGTTGGGAAGTATATGACTTGGATCGAATGGCGCAGGTTTCAGGTCGATAGCTCGAAATTTTTTTAAAAAAAGTGTCGTTCCGGGAAATTTAACATAGGATTCCCTACCCCAAAAGGGACGAATTTTAAAAGTTGTCGGAAATGGGTTTAACTATACAGTTTTAGAATGAGAATAAGCCACTGAATCGAATGGCGAAGGTTCCAGGTCGATATCGTGAAAAAAAATTTTCCGGATGTTTCCGACGCAAAGGCAGTACCCTTACTGTTTTTCCGCCGAAAATGCCGATTTCGAAAAAGTCGATTTTTTCATGGAAATAAATTTTTTAGAATTTTCTCGTGGCTGAAATCGGTTGGGAAGTATATGACTTGGATCGAATGGCGCAGGTTTCAGGTCGATAGCTCGAAATTTTTTTAAAAAAAGTGTCGTTCCGGGAAATTTAACATAGGATTCCCTACCCCAAAAGGGACGAATTTTAAAAGTTGTCGGAAATGGGTTTAACTATACAGTTTTAGAATGAGAATAAGCCACTGAATCGAATGGCGAAGGTTCCAGGTCGATATCGTGAAAAAAAAATTTTCCGGATGTTTCCGACGCAAAGGCAGTACCCTTACTGTTTTTCCGCCGAAAATGAAAAAGTCATGGAAATATAGAATTTTCTCGTGGCTGAAATCGGTTGGGAAGTATATGACTTGGATCAAGCGGGACGAATTTTAAAAGTTGTCGGAAATGGGTTTAACTAGGTCGATAGCTCGAAATTTTTTCAAAAAAAGTGTCGTTCCGGGAAATTTAACATAGGATTCCCTACCCCAAAAGGGACGAATTTTAAAAGTTGTCGGAAATGGGTTTAACTATACAGTTTTAGAATGAGAATAAGCCACTGAATCGAATGGCGAAGGTTCCAGGTCGATATCGTGAAAAAAAATTTTCCGGATGTTTCCGACGCAAAGGCAGTACCCTTACTGTTTTTCCGCCGAAAATGCCGATTTCGAAAAAGTCGATTTTTTCATGGAAATAAATTTTTTAGAATTTTCTCGTGGCTGAAATCGGTTGGGAAGTATATGACTTGGATCGAATGGCGCAGGTTTCAGGTCGATAGCTCGAAATTTTTTTTAAAAAAGTGTCGTTCCGGGAAATTTAACATAGGATTCCCTACCCCAAAAGGGACGAATTTTAAAAGTTGTCGGAAATGGGTTTAACTATACAGTTTTAGAATGAGAATAAGCCACTGAATCGAATGGCGAAGGTTCCAGGTCGATATCGTGAAAAAAAATTTTCCGGATGTTTCCGACGCAAAGGCAGTACCCTTACTGTTTTTCCGCCGAAAATGCCGATTTCGAAAAAGTCGATTTTTTCATGGAAATAAATTTTTTAGAATTTTCTCGTGGCTGAAATCGGTTGGGAAGTATATGACTTGGATCGAATGGCGCAGGTTTCAGGTCGATAGCTCGAAATTTTTTTAAAAAAAGTGTCGTTCCGGGAAATTTAACATAGGATTCCCTACCCCAAAAGGGACGAATTTTAAAAGTTGTCGGAAATGGGTTTAACTATACAGTTTTAGAATGAGAATAAGCCACTGAATCGAATGGCGAAGGTTCCAGGTCGATATCGTGAAAAAAAATTTTCCAGATGTTTCCGACGCAAAGGCAGTACCCTTACTGTTTTTCCGCCGAAAATGCCGATTTCGAAAAAGTCGATTTTTTCATGGAAATAAATTTTTTAGAATTTTCTCGTGGCTGAAATCGGTTGGGAAGTATATGACTTGGATCGAATGGCGCAGGTTTCAGGTCGATAGCTCGAAATTTTTTAAAAAAAAGTGTCGTTCCGGGAAATTTAACATAGGATTCCCTACCCCAAAAGGGACGAATTTTAAAAGTTGTCGGAAATGGGTTTAACTATACAGTTTTAGAATGAGAATAAGCCACTGAATCGAATGGCGAAGGTTCCAGGTCGATATCGTGAAAAAAAATTTTCCGGATGTTTCCGACGCAAAGGCAGTACCCTTACTGTTTTTCCGCCGAAAATGCCGATTTCGAAAAAGTCGATTTTTTCATGGAAATAAATTTTTTAGAATTTTCTCGTGGCTGAAATCGGTTGGGAAGTATATGACTTGGATCGAATGGCGCAGGTTTCAGGTCGATAGCTCGAAATTTAAAAAAAAAAAGTGTCGTTCCGGGAAATTTAACATAGGATTCCCTACCCCAAAAGGGACGAATTTTAAAAGTTGTCGGAAATGGGTTTAACTATACAGTTTTAGAATGAGAATAAGCCACTGAATCGAATGGCGAAGGTTCCAGGTCGATATCGTGAAAAAAAATTTTCCGGATGTTTCCGACGCAAAGGCAGTACCCTTACTGTTTTTCCGCCGAAAATGCCGATTTCGAAAAAGTCGATTTTTTCATGGAAATAAATTTTTTAGAATTTTCTCGTGGCTGAAATCGGTTGGGAAGTATATGACTTGGATCGAATGGCGCAGGTTTCAGGTCGATAGCTCGAAATTTAAAAAAAAAAAGTGTCGTTCCGGGAAATTTAACATAGGATTCCCTACCCCAAAAGGGACGAATTTTAAAAGTTGTCGGAAATGGGTTTAACTATACAGTTTTAGAATGAGAATAAGCCACTGAATCGAATGGCGAAGGTTCCAGGTCGATATCGTGAAAAAAAATTTTCCGGATGTTTCCGACGCAAAGGCAGTACCCTTACTGTTTTTCCGCCGAAAATGCCGATTTCGAAAAAGTCGATTTTTTCATGGAAATAAATTTTTTAGAATTTTCTCGTGGCTGAAATCGGTTGGGAAGTATATGACTTGGATCGAATGGCGCAGGTTTCAGGTCGATAGCTCGAAATTTTTTTAAAAAAAGTGTCGTTCCGGGAAATTTAACATAGGATTCCCTACCCCAAAAGGGACGAATTTTAAAAGTTGTCGGAAATGGGTTTAACTATACAGTTTTAGAATGAGAATAAGCCACTGAATCGAATGGCGAAGGTTCCAGGTCGATATCGTGAAAAAAAATTTTCCGGATGTTTCCGACGCAAAGGCAGTACCCTTACTGTTTTTCCGCCGAAAATGCCGATTTCGAAAAAGTCGATTTTTTCATGGAAATAAATTTTTTAGAATTTTCTCGTGGCTGAAATCGGTTGGGAAGTATATGACTTGGATCGAATGGCGCAGGTTTCAGGTCGATAGCTCGAAATTTTTTTAAAAAAAGTGTCGTTCCGGGAAATTTAACATAGGATTCCCTACCCCAAAAGGGACGAATTTTAAAAGTTGTCGGAAATGGGTTTAACTATACAGTTTTAGAATGAGAATAAGCCACTGAATCGAATGGCGAAGGTTCCAGGTCGATATCGTGAAAAAAAATTTTCCGGATGTTTCCGACGCAAAGGCAGTACCCTTACTGTTTTTCCGCCGAAAATGCCGATTTCGAAAAAGTCGATTTTTTCATGGAAATAAATTTTTTAGAATTTTCTCGTGGCTGAAATCGGTTGGGAAGTATATGACTTGGATCGAATGGCGCAGGTTTCAGGTCGATAGCTCGAAATTTTTTTTAAAAAAGTGTCGTTCCGGGAAATTTAACATAGGATTCCCTACCCCAAAAGGGACGAATTTTAAAAGTTGTCGGAAATGGGTTTAACTATACAGTTTTAGAATGAGAATAAGCCACTGAATCGAATGGCGAAGGTTCCAGGTCGATATCGTGAAAAAAAATTTTCCGGATGTTTCCGACGCAAAGGCAGTACCCTTACTGTTTTTCCGCCGAAAATGCCGATTTCGAAAAAGTCGATTTTTTCATGGAAATAAATTTTTTAGAATTTTCTCGTGGCTGAAATCGGTTGGGAAGTATATGACTTGGATCGAATGGCGCAGGTTTCAGGTCGATAGCTCGAAATTTAAAAAAAAAAAGTGTCGTTCCGGGAAATTTAACATAGGATTCCCTACCCCAAAAGGGACGAATTTTAAAAGTTTTCGGAAATGGGTTTAACTATACAGTTTTAGAATGAGAATAAGCCACTGAATCGAATGGCGAAGGTTCCAGGTCGATATCGTGAAAAAAAATTTTCCGGATGTTTCCGACGCAAAGGCAGTACCCTTACTGTTTTTCCGCCGAAAATGCCGATTTCGAAAAAGTCGATTTTTTCATGGAAATAAATTTTTTAGAATTTTCTCGTGGCTGAAATCGGTTGGGAAGTATATGACTTGGATCGAATGGCGCAGGTTTCAGGTCGATAGCTCGAAATTTTTTTAAAAAAAGTGTCGTTCCGGGAAATTTAACATAGGATTCCCTACCCCAAAAGGGACGAATTTTAAAAGTTGTCGGAAATGGGTTTAACTATACAGTTTTAGAATGAGAATAAGCCACTGAATCGAATGGCGAAGGTTCCAGGTCGATATCGTGAAAAAAAATTTTCCGGATGTTTCCGACGCAAAGGCAGTACCCTTACTGTTTTTCCGCCGAAAATGCCGATTTCGAAAAAGTCGATTTTTTCATGGAAATAAATTTTTTAGAATTTTCTCGTGGCTGAAATCGGTTGGGAAGTATATGACTTGGATCGAATGGCGCAGGTTTCAGGTCGATAGCTCGAAATTTAAAAAAAAAAAGTGTCGTTCCGGGAAATTTAACATAGGATTCCCTACCCCAAAAGGGACGAATTTTAAAAGTTGTCGGAAATGGGTTTAACTATACAGTTTTAGAATGAGAATAAGCCACTGAATCGAATGGCGAAGGTTCCAGGTCGATATCGTGAAAAAAAATTTTCCGGATGTTTCCGACGCAAAGGCAGTACCCTTACTGTTTTTCCGCCGAAAATGCCGATTTCGAAAAAGTCGATTTTTTCATGGAAATAAATTTTTTAGAATTTTCTCGTGGCTGAAATCGGTTGGGAAGTATATGACTTGGATCGAATGGCGCAGGTTTCAGGTCGATAGCTCGAAATTTAAAAAAAAAAAGTGTCGTTCCGGGAAATTTAACATAGGATTCCCTACCCCAAAAGGGACGAATTTTAAAAGTTGTCGGAAATGGGTTTAACTATACAGTTTTAGAATGAGAATAAGCCACTGAATCGAATGGCGAAGGTTCCAGGTCGATATCGTGAAAAAAAATTTTCCGGATGTTTCCGACGCAAAGGCAGTACCCTTACTGTTTTTCCGCCGAAAATGCCGATTTCGAAAAAGTCGATTTTTTCATGGAAATAAATTTTTTAGAATTTTCTCGTGGCTGAAATCGGTTGGGAAGTATATGACTTGGATCGAATGGCGCAGGTTTCAGGTCGATAGCTCGAAATTTTTTTAAAAAAAGTGTCGTTCCGGGAAATTTAACATAGGATTCCCTACCCCAAAAGGGACGAATTTTAAAAGTTGTCGGAAATGGGTTTAACTATACAGTTTTAGAATGAGAATAAGCCACTGAATCGAATGGCGAAGGTTCCAGGTCGATATCGTGAAAAAAAATTTTCCGGATGTTTCCGACGCAAAGGCAGTACCCTTACTGTTTTTCCGCCGAAAATGCCGATTTCGAAAAAGTCGATTTTTTCATGGAAATAAATTTTTTAGAATTTTCTCGTGGCTGAAATCGGTTGGGAAGTATATGACTTGGATCGAATGGCGCAGGTTTCAGGTCGATAGCTCGAAATTTTTTTAAAAAAAGTGTCGTTCCGGGAAATTTAACATAGGATTCCCTACCCCAAAAGGGACGAATTTTAAAAGTTGTCGGAAATGGGTTTAACTATACAGTTTTAGAATGAGAATAAGCCACTGAATCGAATGGCGAAGGTTCCAGGTCGATATCGTGAAAAAAAATTTTCCGGATGTTTCCGACGCAAAGGCAGTACCCTTACTGTTTTTCCGCCGAAAATGCCGATTTCGAAAAAGTCGATTTTTTCATGGAAATAAATTTTTTAGAATTTTCTCGTGGCTGAAATCGGTTGGGAAGTATATGACTTGGATCGAATGGCGCAGGTTTCAGGTCGATAGCTCGAAATTTTTTTTAAAAAAGTGTCGTTCCGGGAAATTTAACATAGGATTCCCTACCCCAAAAGGGACGAATTTTAAAAGTTGTCGGAAATGGGTTTAACTATACAGTTTTAGAATGAGAATAAGCCACTGAATCGAATGGCGAAGGTTCCAGGTCGATATCGTGAAAAAAAATTTTCCGGATGTTTCCGACGCAAAGGCAGTACCCTTACTGTTTTTCCGCCGAAAATGCCGATTTCGAAAAAGTCGATTTTTTCATGGAAATAAATTTTTTAGAATTTTCTCGTGGCTGAAATCGGTTGGGAAGTATATGACTTGGATCGAATGGCGCAGGTTTCAGGTCGATAGCTCGAAATTTTAAAAAAAAAAGTGTCGTTCCGGGAAATTTAACATAGGATTCCCTACCCCAAAAGGGACGAATTTTAAAAGTTGTCGGAAATGGGTTTAACTATACAGTTTTAGAATGAGAATAAGCCACTGAATCGAATGGCGAAGGTTCCAGGTCGATATCGTGAAAAAAAATTTTCCGGATGTTTCCGACGCAAAGGCAGTACCCTTACTGTTTTTCCGCCGAAAATGCCGATTTCGAAAAAGTCGATTTTTTCATGGAAATAAATTTTTTAGAATTTTCTCGTGGCTGAAATCGGTTGGGAAGTATATGACTTGGATCGAATGGCGCAGGTTTCAGGTCGATAGCTCGAAATTTTTTTAAAAAAAGTGTCGTTCCGGGAAATTTAACATAGGATTCCCTACCCCAAAAGGGACGAATTTTAAAAGTTGTCGGAAATGGGTTTAACTATACAGTTTTAGAATGAGAATAAGCCACTGAATCGAATGGCGAAGGTTCCAGGTCGATATCGTGAAAAAAAATTTTCCGGATGTTTCCGACGCAAAGGCAGTACCCTTACTGTTTTTCCGCCGAAAATGCCGATTTCGAAAAAGTCGATTTTTTCATGGAAATAAATTTTTTAGAATTTTCTCGTGGCTGAAATCGGTTGGGAAGTATATGACTTGGATCGAATGGCGCAGGTTTCAGGTCGATAGCTCGAAATTTTTTAAAAAAAAGTGTCGTTCCGGGAAATTTAACATAGGATTCCCTACCCCAAAAGGGACGAATTTTAAAAGTTGTCGGAAATGGGTTTAACTATACAGTTTTAGAATGAGAATAAGCCACTGAATCGAATGGCGAAGGTTCCAGGTCGATATCGTGAAAAAAAATTTTCCGGATGTTTCCGACGCAAAGGCAGTACCCTTACTGTTTTTCCGCCGAAAATGCCGATTTCGAAAAAGTCGATTTTTTCATGGAAATAAATTTTTTAGAATTTTCTCGTGGCTGAAATCGGTTGGGAAGTATATGACTTGGATCGAATGGCGCAGGTTTCAGGTCGATAGCTCGAAATTTTTTTAAAAAAAAGTGTCGTTCCGGGAAATTTAACATAGGATTCCCTACCCCAAAAGGGACGAATTTTAAAAGTTGTCGGAAATGGGTTTAACTATACAGTTTTAGAATGAGAATAAGCCACTGAATCGAATGGCGAAGGTTCCAGGTCGATATCGTGAAAAAAAATTTTCCGGATGTTTCCGACGCAAAGGCAGTACCCTTACTGTTTTTCCGCCGAAAATGCCGATTTCGAAAAAGTCGATTTTTTCATGGAAATAAATTTTTTAGAATTTTCTCGTGGCTGAAATCGGTTGGGAAGTATATGACTTGGATCGAATGGCGCAGGTTTCAGGTCGATAGCTCGAAATTTAAAAAAAAAAAGTGTCGTTCCGGGAAATTTAACATAGGATTCCCTACCCCAAAAGGGACGAATTTTAAAAGTTGTCGGAAATGGGTTTAACTATACAGTTTTAGAATGAGAATAAGCCACTGAATCGAATGGCGAAGGTTCCAGGTCGATATCGTGAAAAAAAATTTTCCGGATGTTTCCGACGCAAAGGCAGTACCCTTACTGTTTTTCCGCCGAAAATGCCGATTTCGAAAAAGTCGATTTTTTCATGGAAATAAATTTTTTAGAATTTTCTCGTGGCTGAAATCGGTTGGGAAGTATATGACTTGGATCGAATGGCGCAGGTTTCAGGTCGATAGCTCGAAATTTTTAAAAAAAAAAGTGTCGTTCCGGGAAATTTAACATAGGATTCCCTACCCCAAAAGGGACGAATTTTAAAAGTTGTCGGAAATGGGTTTAACTATACAGTTTTAGAATGAGAATAAGCCACTGAATCGAAAGGCGAAGGTTCCAGGTCGATATCGTGAAAAAAAATTTTCCGGATGTTTCCGACGCAAAGGCAGTACCCTTACTGTTTTTCCGCCGAAAATGCCGATTTCGAAAAAGTCGATTTTTTCATGGAAATAAATTTTTTAGAATTTTCTCGTGGCTGAAATCGGTTGGGAAGTATATGACTTGGATCGAATGGCGCAGGTTTCAGGTCGATAGCTCGAAATTTTTTTAAAAAAAGTGTCGTTCCGGGAAATTTAACATAGGATTCCCTACCCCAAAAGGGACGAATTTTAAAAGTTGTCGGAAATGGGTTTAACTATACAGTTTTAGAATGAGAATAAGCCACTGAATCGAATGGCGAAGGTTCCAGGTCGATATCGTGAAAAAAAAATTTCCGGATGTTTCCGACGCAAAGGCAGTACCCTTACTGTTTTTCCGCCGAAAATGCCGATTTCGAAAAAGTCGATTTTTTCATGGAAATAAATTTTTTAGAATTTTCTCGTGGCTGAAATCGGTTGGGAAGTATATGACTTGGATCGAATGGCGCAGGTTTCAGGTCGATAGCTCGAAATTTTTTTAAAAAAAGTGTCGTTCCGGGAAATTTAACATAGGATTCCCTACCCCAAAAGGGACGAATTTTAAAAGTTGTCGGAAATGGGTTTAACTATACAGTTTTAGAATGAGAATAAGCCACTGAATCGAATGGCGAAGGTTCCAGGTCGATATCGTGAAAAAAAATTTTCCGGATGTTTCCGACGCAAAGGCAGTACCCTTACTGTTTTTCCGCCGAAAATGCCGATTTCGAAAAAGTCGATTTTTTCATGGAAATAAATTTTTTAGAATTTTCTCGTGGCTGAAATCGGTTGGGAAGTATATGACTTGGATCGAATGGCGCAGGTTTCAGGTCGATAGCTCGAAATTTTTTTAAAAAAAGTGTCGTTCCGGGAAATTTAACATAGGATTCCCTACCCCAAAAGGGACGAATTTTAAAAGTTGTCGGAAATGGGTTTAACTATACAGTTTTAGAATGAGAATAAGCCACTGAATCGAATGGCGAAGGTTCCAGGTCGATATCGTGAAAAAAAATTTTCCGGATGTTTCCGACGCAAAGGCAGTACCCTTACTGTTTTTCCGCCGAAAATGCCGATTTCGAAAAAGTCGATTTTTTCATGGAAATAAATTTTTTAGAATTTTCTCGTGGCTGAAATCGGTTGGGAAGTATATGACTTGGATCGAATGGCGCAGGTTTCAGGTCGATAGCTCGAAATTTTTTTAAAAAAAGTGTCGTTCCGGGAAATTTAACATAGGATTCCCTACCCCAAAAGGGACGAATTTTAAAAGTTGTCGGAAATGGGTTTAACTATACAGTTTTAGAATGAGAATAAGCCACTGAATCGAATGGCGAAGGTTCCAGGTCGATATCGTGAAAAAAAAATTTCCGGATGTTTCCGACGCAAAGGCAGTACCCTTACTGTTTTTCCGCCGAAAATGCCGATTTCGAAAAAGTCGATTTTTTCATGGAAATAAATTTTTTAGAATTTTCTCGTGGCTGAAATCGGTTGGGAAGTATATGACTTGGATCGAATGGCGCAGGTTTCAGGTCGATAGCTCGAAATTTTTTTAAAAAAAGTGTCGTTCCGGGAAATTTAACATAGGATTCCCTACCCCAAAAGGGACGAATTTTAAAAGTTGTCGGAAATGGGTTTAACTATACAGTTTTAGAATGAGAATAAGCCACTGAATCGAATGGCGAAGGTTCCAGGTCGATATCGTGAAAAAAAATTTTCCGGATGTTTCCGACGCAAAGGCAGTACCCTTACTGTTTTTCCGCCGAAAATGCCGATTTCGAAAAAGTCGATTTTTTCATGGAAATAAATTTTTTAGAATTTTCTCGTGGCTGAAATCGGTTGGGAAGTATATGACTTGGATCGAATGGCGCAGGTTTCAGGTCGATAGCTCGAAATTTTTTTAAAAAAAGTGTCGTTCCGGGAAATTTAACATAGGATTCCCTACCCCAAAAGGGACGAATTTTAAAAGTTGTCGGAAATGGGTTTAACTATACAGTTTTAGAATGAGAATAAGCCACTGAATCGAATGGCGAAGGTTCCAGGTCGATATCGTGAAAAAAAAATTTCCGGATGTTTCCGACGCAAAGGCAGTACCCTTACTGTTTTTCCGCCGAAAATGCCGATTTCGAAAAAGTCGATTTTTTCATGGAAATAAATTTTTTAGAATTTTCTCGTGGCTGAAATCGGTTGGGAAGTATATGACTTGGATCGAATGGCGCAGGTTTCAGGTCGATAGCTCGAAATTTTTTTAAAAAAAGTGTCGTTCCGGGAAATTTAACATAGGATTCCCTACCCCAAAAGGGACGAATTTTAAAAGTTGTCGGAAATGGGTTTAACTATACAGTTTTAGAATGAGAATAAGCCACTGAATCGAATGGCGAAGGTTCCAGGTCGATATCGTGAAAAAAAATTTTCCGGATGTTTCCGACGCAAAGGCAGTACCCTTACTGTTTTTCCACCGAAAATGCCGATTTCGAAAAAGTCGATTTTTTCATGGAAATAAATTTTTTAGAATTTTCTCGTGGCTGAAATCGGTTGGGAAGTATATGACTTGGATCGAATGGCGCAGGTTTCAGGTCGATAGCTCGAAATTTTTTTTAAAAAAGTGTCGTTCCGGGAAATTTAACATAGGATTCCCTACCCCAAAAGGGACGAATTTTAAAAGTTGTCGGAAATGGGTTTAACTATACAGTTTTAGAATGAGAATAAGCCACTGAATCGAATGGCGAAGGTTCCAGGTCGATATCGTGAAAAAAAATTTTCCGGATGTTTCCGACGCAAAGGCAGTACCCTTACTGTTTTTCCGCCGAAAATGCCGATTTCGAAAAAGTCGATTTTTTCATGGAAATAAATTTTTTAGAATTTTCTCGTGGCTGAAATCGGTTGGGAAGTATATGACTTGGATCGAATGGCGCAGGTTTCAGGTCGATAGCTCGAAATTTTTTTAAAAAAAGTGTCGTTCCGGGAAATTTAACATAGGATTCCCTACCCCAAAAGGGACGAATTTTAAAAGTTGTCGGAAATGGGTTTAACTATACAGTTTTAGAATGAGAATAAGCCACTGAATCGAATGGCGAAGGTTCCAGGTCGATATCGTGAAAAAAAATTTTCCGGATGTTTCCGACGCAAAGGCAGTACCCTTACTGTTTTTCCGCCGAAAATGCCGATTTCGAAAAAGTCGATTTTTTCATGGAAATAAATTTTTTAGAATTTTCTCGTGGCTGAAATCGGTTGGGAAGTATATGACTTGGATCGAATGGCGCAGGTTTCAGGTCGATAGCTCGAAATTTTTTTAAAAAAAGTGTCGTTCCGGGAAATTTAACATAGGATTCCCTACCCCAAAAGGGACGAATTTTAAAAGTTGTCGGAAATGGGTTTAACTATACAGTTTTAGAATGAGAATAAGCCACTGAATCGAATGGCGAAGGTTCCAGGTCGATATCGTGAAAAAAAATTTTCCGGATGTTTCCGACGCAAAGGCAGTACCCTTACTGTTTTTCCGCCGAAAATGCCGATTTCGAAAAAGTCGATTTTTTCATGGAAATAAATTTTTTAGAATTTTCTCGTGGCTGAAATCGGTTGGGAAGTATATGACTTGGATCGAATGGCGCAGGTTTCAGGTCGATAGCTCGAAATTTTTTTAAAAAAAGTGTCGTTCCGGGAAATTTAACATAGGATTCCCTACCCCAAAAGGGACGAATTTTAAAAGTTGTCGGAAATGGGTTTAACTATACAGTTTTAGAATGAGAATAAGCCACTGAATCGAATGGCGAAGGTTCCAGGTCGATATCGTGAAAAAAAAATTTCCGGATGTTTCCGACGCAAAGGCAGTACCCTTACTGTTTTTCCGCCGAAAATGCCGATTTCGAAAAAGTCGATTTTTTCATGGAAATAAATTTTTTAGAATTTTCTCGTGGCTGAAATCGGTTGGGAAGTATATGACTTGGATCGAATGGCGCAGGTTTCAGGTCGATAGCTCGAAATTTTTTTAAAAAAAGTGTCGTTCCGGGAAATTTAACATAGGATTCCCTACCCCAAAAGGGACGAATTTTAAAAGTTGTCGGAAATGGGTTTAACTATACAGTTTTAGAATGAGAATAAGCCACTGAATCGAATGGCGAAGGTTCCAGGTCGATATCGTGAAAAAAAATTTTCCGGATGTTTCCGACGCAAAGGCAGTACCCTTACTGTTTTTCCGCCGAAAATGCCGATTTCGAAAAAGTCGATTTTTTCATGGAAATAAATTTTTTAGAATTTTCTCGTGGCTGAAATCGGTTGGGAAGTATATGACTTGGATCGAATGGCGCAGGTTTCAGGTCGATAGCTCGAAATTTTTTTAAAAAAAGTGTCGTTCCGGGAAATTTAACATAGGATTCCCTACCCCAAAAGGGACGAATTTTAAAAGTTGTCGGAAATGGGTTTAACTATACAGTTTTAGAATGAGAATAAGCCACTGAATCGAATGGCGAAGGTTCCAGGTCGATATCGTGAAAAAAAAATTTCCGGATGTTTCCGACGCAAAGGCAGTACCCTTACTGTTTTTCCGCCGAAAATGCCGATTTCGAAAAAGTCGATTTTTTCATGGAAATAAATTTTTTAGAATTTTCTCGTGGCTGAAATCGGTTGGGAAGTATATGACTTGGATCGAATGGCGCAGGTTTCAGGTCGATAGCTCGAAATTTTTTTAAAAAAAGTGTCGTTCCGGGAAATTTAACATAGGATTCCCTACCCCAAAAGGGACGAATTTTAAAAGTTGTCGGAAATGGGTTTAACTATACAGTTTTAGAATGAGAATAAGCCACTGAATCGAATGGCGAAGGTTCCAGGTCGATATCGTGAAAAAAAATTTTCCGGATGTTTCCGACGCAAAGGCAGTACCCTTACTGTTTTTCCACCGAAAATGCCGATTTCGAAAAAGTCGATTTTTTCATGGAAATAAATTTTTTAGAATTTTCTCGTGGCTGAAATCGGTTGGGAAGTATATGACTTGGATCGAATGGCGCAGGTTTCAGGTCGATAGCTCGAAATTTTTTTTAAAAAAGTGTCGTTCCGGGAAATTTAACATAGGATTCCCTACCCCAAAAGGGACGAATTTTAAAAGTTGTCGGAAATGGGTTTAACTATACAGTTTTAGAATGAGAATAAGCCACTGAATCGAATGGCGAAGGTTCCAGGTCGATATCGTGAAAAAAAATTTTCCGGATGTTTCCGACGCAAAGGCAGTACCCTTACTGTTTTTCCGCCGAAAATGCCGATTTCGAAAAAGTCGATTTTTTCATGGAAATAAATTTTTTAGAATTTTCTCGTGGCTGAAATCGGTTGGGAAGTATATGACTTGGATCGAATGGCGCAGGTTTCAGGTCGATAGCTCGAAATTTTTTTAAAAAAAGTGTCGTTCCGGGAAATTTAACATAGGATTCCCTACCCCAAAAGGGACGAATTTTAAAAGTTGTCGGAAATGGGTTTAACTATACAGTTTTAGAATGAGAATAAGCCACTGAATCGAATGGCGAAGGTTCCAGGTCGATATCGTGAAAAAAAATTTTCCGGATGTTTCCGACGCAAAGGCAGTACTGTTTTTCCACCGAAAATGCCGATTTCGAAAAAGTCGATTTTTTCATGGAAATAAATTTTTTAGAATTTTCTCGTGGCTGAAATCGGTTGGGAAGTATATGACTTGGATCGAATGGCGCAGGTTTCAGGTCGATAGCTCGAAATTTTTTTTAAAAAAGTGTCGTTCCGGGAAATTTAACATAGGATTCCCTACCCCAAAAGGGACGAATTTTAAAAGTTGTCGGAAATGGGTTTAACTATACAGTTTTAGAATGAGAATAAGCCACTGAATCGAATGGCGAAGGTTCCAGGTCGATATCGTGAAAAAAAATTTTCCGGATGTTTCCGACGCAAAGGCAGTACCCTTACTGTTTTTCCGCCGAAAATGCCGATTTCGAAAAAGTCGATTTTTTCATGGAAATAAATTTTTTAGAATTTTCTCGTGGCTGAAATCGGTTGGGAAGTATATGACTTGGATCGAATGGCGCAGGTTTCAGGTCGATAGCTCGAAATTTAAAAAAAAAAAGTGTCGTTCCGGGAAATTTAACATAGGATTCCCTACCCCAAAAGGGACGAATTTTAAAAGTTGTCGGAAATGGGTTTAACTATACAGTTTTAGAATGAGAATAAGCCACTGAATCGAATGGCGAAGGTTCCAGGTCGATATCGTGAAAAAAAATTTTCCGGATGTTTCCGACGCAAAGGCAGTACCCTTACTGTTTTTCCGCCGAAAATGCCGATTTCGAAAAAGTCGATTTTTTCATGGAAATAAATTTTTTAGAATTTTCTCGTGGCTGAAATCGGTTGGGAAGTATATGACTTGGATCGAATGGCGCAGGTTTCAGGTCGATATCGTGAAAAAAAATTTTCCGGATGTTTCCGACGCAAAGGCAGTACCCTTACTGTTTTTAATTTAACATAGGATTCCCTACCCCAAAAGGGACGAATTTTAAAAGTTGTTAGAATTTTCTCGTGGCTGAAATCGGTTGGGAAGTATATGACTTGGATCGAATGGCGCAGGTTTCAGGTCGATATCGTGAAAAAAAATTTTCCGGATGTTTCCGACGCAAAGGCAGTACCCTTACTGTGTTTAATTTAACATAGGATTCCCTACCCCAAAAGGGACGAATTTTAAAAGTTGTCGGAAATGGGTTTAACTATACAGTTTTAGAATGAGAATAAGCCACTGAATCGAATGGCGAAGGTTCCAGGTCGATATCGTGAAAAAAAATTTTCCGGATGTTTCCGACGCAAAGGCAGTACCCTTACTGTTTTTCCGCCGAAAATGCCGATTTCGAAAAAGTCGATTTTTTCATGGAAATAAATTTTTTAGAATTTTCTCGTGGCTGAAATCGGTTGGGAAGTATATGACTTGGATCGAATGGCGCAGGTTTCAGGTCGATAGCTCGAAATTTTTTTAAAAAAAGTGTCGTTCCGGGAAATTTAACATAGGATTCCCTACCCCAAAAGGGACGAATTTTAAAAGTTGTCGGAAATGGGTTTAACTATACAGTTTTAGAATGAGAATAAGCCACTGAATCGAATGGCGAAGGTTCCAGGTCGATATCGTGAAAAAAAATTTTCCGGATGTTTCCGACGCAAAGGCAGTACCCTTACTGTTTTTCCGCCGAAAATGCCGATTTCGAAAAAGTCGATTTTTTCATGGAAATAAATTTTTTAGAATTTTCTCGTGGCTGAAATCGGTTGGGAAGTATATGACTTGGATCGAATGGCGCAGGTTTCAGGTCGATAGCTCGAAATTTTTTTAAAAAAAGTGTCGTTCCGGGAAATTTAACATAGGATTCCCTACCCCAAAAGGGACGAATTTTAAAAGTTGTCGGAAATGGGTTTAACTATACAGTTTTAGAATGAGAATAAGCCACTGAATCGAATGGCGAAGGTTCCAGGTCGATATCGTGAAAAAAAATTTTCCGGATGTTTCCGACGCAAAGGCAGTACCCTTACTGTTTTTCCGCCGAAAATGCCGATTTCGAAAAAGTCGATTTTTTCATGGAAATAAATTTTTTAGAATTTTCTCGTGGCTGAAATCGGTTGGGAAGTATATGACTTGGATCGAATGGCGCAGGTTTCAGGTCGATAGCTCGAAATTTTTTTAAAAAAAGTGTCGTTCCGGGAAATTTAACATAGGATTCCCTACCCCAAAAGGGACGAATTTTAAAAGTTGTCGGAAATGGGTTTAACTATACAGTTTTAGAATGAGAATAAGCCACTGAATCGAATGGCGAAGGTTCCAGGTCGATATCGTGAAAAAAAATTTTCCGGATGTTTCCGACGCAAAGGCAGTACCCTTACTGTTTTTCCACCGAAAATGCCGATTTCGAAAAAGTCGATTTTTTCATGGAAATAAATTTTTTAGAATTTTCTCGTGGCTGAAATCGGTTGGGAAGTATATGACTTGGATCGAATGGCGCAGGTTTCAGGTCGATAGCTCGAAATTTTTTAAAAAAAAGTGTCGTTCCGGGAAATTTAACATAGGATTCCCTACCCCAAAAGGGACGAATTTTAAAAGTTGTCGGAAATGGGTTTAACTATACAGTTTTAGAATGAGAATAAGCCACTGAATCGAATGGCGAAGGTTCCAGGTCGATATCGTGAAAAAAAATTTTCCGGATGTTTCCGACGCAAAGGCAGTACCCTTACTGTTTTTCCGCCGAAAATGCCGATTTCGAAAAAGTCGATTTTTTCATGGAAATAAATTTTTTAGAATTTTCTCGTGGCTGAAATCGGTCGGGAAGTATATGACTTGGATCGAATGGCGCAGGTTTCAGGTCGATAGCTCGAAATTTAAAAAAAAAAGTGTCGTTCCGGGAAATTTAACATAGGATTCCCTACCCCAAAAGGGACGAATTTTAAAAATTGTCGGAAATGGGTTTAACTATACAGTTTTAGAATGGGAATAAGCCACTGAATCGAATGGCGAAGGTTCCAGGTCGATATCTGGAAAAAAAAATTTCCGGAATTTTTCGACTTTAATGTTATGTTGGGCCTTTAAATCAACATGATTCACAGGCCCATGATGAACGTGAGTTTTAAGACTTATCCTAATGTCTTACTTCGTCTTTGTCCTGAGTTAGCTGAATATCGCAGACGTGATATAAGAGGGGGTGGGTTTCTCGGAACGAGGTGGTCCGATTAAATCGTAATTAATCTCATATGAAAGCCTCTAAATAGCCGTTTAATAATTCGTCGTTTAAAATGGTATAGCAGTTACCGCTACCGTAATTCCGACTGTTGTCATCCTAGCTTCGTTTGCAGTCAGAAAGTCCGGACGTTTCTCCTCCTTGGCGTGGAGCGGAAAACTTCGTTTTGGAGCACTTAATTAGCTTTTAATTAGCCGTTAATTATGCAATAGGTTTCATGTAAAAATTCGAATGTCGTCATTTTGAGGTCTTCGACATAACTTCGTGCCCGAGCCAAAGTCCGCCAAAAGATCATCATTGTCTTGCTCGTGCCCGGGGGCGATTGTCGTCATTCCCTTTAATAATTCAATTCATTCGTACCTCTCGTTCTCCCCTCTGTGCTGGAAGCATACATATCTATATTAACAATTTGACGGGTGTTTACCTAGGCCCTACGCGTCGAGGGTAGGATCACGTCTCGAATCCGTCCGACGATGATGACGGCAACGAGGCTCGCTCTCCCAACACACAACCACAAACATTACCTCCGATCCCCCGTTAACTCGTGTACGTGTTACTACGTTCGTGTATCCCGTGTAGACAAACCCGTCCCTCGCTCGAGGTCCGAAGCGCGTCGAGATATCGCTGACGACAGCTCGTTACATCGGCGCGAGATCCTCCAACTATATGCATAACATCGGGATGAGCGAGGCAGCGAGGTAGAATAGAACTATCCTATGTATCCAGCCAACTCGACAGCGAAGAGCTTACCAAGGCGCTTTGTAATGGCGTCGCGATACCCGATAGCGCCTCTGTCCTTGGACGTCCCCGTTCCAGGGTCTCCGGATTGTAATCAGAGGACAATGGCAAATCGAAGGGCGTTCGGATAACGTTCGAGAGTCGTCCAGCGTTCCCGAGCTGAGACGCCGCACCGGGAGCGTTGCGAGACAACGAGATAATACGAGAATTAACTCGGTAATCGTCGGTCCATTATGGACCGCTGGAAAGCTGCTCTTTAACGTAGAGTATGAATATTGAAATATTTACATCTCGGCTACTGGCGGCTCGACCAAAATCTCTACCAGAAAGTTGAAGGTACATGAGAATTAATATAAATTCTACTGGGCTTTAAATAAATGTGTACCGGGAGTGAAATGAAACTCACTTGGAATGCAAGGCTAGATGTATTGTATTTTGGTAGAGTTCAGATAGGTCTCCAGATCCGAAACAGCGTAGAATGGCAAAACGAACACTTTTCGGACAATGTCCAGACCGAGACGGAAAAACTTTACTGTCCAGTTGACTTTTTAATGATCGGTCAATAATATCCGACGAAACGTTGCTTCCAATGTGCTTACATAAAAACATCAATATGTATATAAATGTGTATACATATATGTATGAAATATAGATAGATAATAGTGAAAACGCGTGTAAGAGGAGTGACGAGAGGATCGACATGGACGGTGAGTGAGCAACATGGACCGATTGGATGTGGAAGGTAAAGAAGAGTCGCTGACGGATGAACGAGCCTCGCGAGTCGGAGAGAGAGTTCCGCGATGATGCGTGTGGTCCCGCGTGCCCAGACCCTCGAGGCTCGACTCACCCCTTCGATCGATCCTACCTCAAACCCCCCGTGTACATTTTCTCTCACTATGTTCCGCTCTCTTCCTCCCGCTCGCCGAGCTCTCGCAACGACCGGCAACCAGATTCGCAGATAGCATTGTCCGGGAATAATTTGTGCTCGCTATTAATTTGACTCGTCGAACACGCGGAGCACCGGAGAGGCCGGACGTATAGCTTGCTGACATTTTTCGAGCGGCGTCGAGCCACACCGAAGTCAGCTGGGAGTAAGTGAAAAATTGCATAAAAATATACACGTATGCTTGGGATTGATTTTGTGAATGTGAACAAGTGGCATTTTATTTTTAATGCGCCTCGGTGTTCAAAATATTTGCCTCTATTTTAGAAACTTAGTTTTGCTGATTTTTTTTTTTCCATGGAGGATGTTATTGCGTCGACCGAGCATTCACAAATTTTATTCTGACCGTATACAGCCACGATTTTAGTTCGGCTCGAGTGGAGCGTACCTTGACGAGGGATCGATTCGTTGAAACAGTGAAACCGCATTAAAAGCCAGGAGCAACCCCACCGCGAAACTCGACTGTGGTCGCGAGAACGCTTTAATCGACGTTGAATTCGATAAAGTCAACATTTTATGTATGAATATAAAATGGAGTCGTCGCGATGGACATGCATATATTAATGGCAATACAGTGGCGATGAATCGACACCCATCGCTTCGATACGTTTAAATATCATGTAAAATTTGTCGACTCCGCGAATACGAGACGGATAAGCGATGGAAAAATTTTCCCAAATTCGTGGCTTACACCAGATTAAATTAGAGATAATTTTTTTAAAGATGTGTACATTTTTACAGCTATTGTCTTATTCTTATTTAAATACCTAAAGACTGAGAGACATTGAGATTTTTTATATTTACAAATGAACTGATTTCAATTGTCTCGGATAGCAGTTAAAATTTTCAATAATTTGAACAGCTGTTACCTCATTAATTTTCTACGTAAAAGGAATTACATTGCCGAAGAGACATCGATTTTCAAATATTTTCCGACCCTCGATGACCAAGAAAAAAATTAAGAATAATAACCGTAATTGAAATAGAGCAAAACTGAGTCGTGATGAATTTTAAAAAAATGAAGGATGCATTTTCGGTTCGGACAGAAGTATCCGAGTTCGGCGAAAAATTTATCGTCGTCCGATGTGGATTGTCCCTCCGCTCGATTTATTATATCGGCCCGCGGTAATAACGTTGTAGTACGTTACGTTGTCGGTCGATTAATTCAATTAGTTCGTCACAGCACGCACCCCGAGGGGTAAAACCGCACGACCGAACGTTCGCTCAGCGGAGTTTATATATAACCAGCGAGAGACCGCGAAGTTGCCGCCCTTTTATATTTCGTTTACGATGTCCGCGGTAATTAAGCGTGACGTCATACCGACGCCACGTACTCTCGCGAAGATCGAATACCGCGCCATACATATACGTATATATATATATATGTATATTCGTATATATTCTGACATCGTGATGCGCCTCCGCTTTGCCAAGCTCGCGCACACCCGGAGGTCGATTACTTTCAAGCCTATGGTGTATGCCTCACTGTTCATACACAACTATAAAGACTGGTTTTAAAGACAGGTTTAAAGGCAGCCGTAATGAGCGATGGAGATCGTTACCACGGACGTTCTAATCACGGCGGGCTTTCGTCCTTTTCTCTTGGTCTTTGCCACTTTTTACCCTGAATTTATCTATTTTCATTTTTATTTTGTATGTTTGATTTTTTCTTTTTATACAGCTGTATCTCGATCAGATTTGTACAATGTGTAACTGGCTCGAGGCTGATACTGCCCCACATTTTATAGGTGGTTGTCCCATGTGTGAGTGTTTTGGGTATAGATAGTTGAAAAATTGGTTAGAGGGATCGACCGGAGTGCAAAAGAAAATTAATCTTTCGAATTAACTTTATTAATTTTATTTGTTTGCCGGGAAAAATGTATTCCGGATCTCTCTTAGACTCCGAATAAAATTAAACCGGAAGCGGGCGTCACTTTCATTTTCCCCAGGTGTCGGAACGACTGTGTTATTAGGGGGATAAAAAAGAAAGAATCCCGAGGAAAGTGAAGAACAACGTTGGACGCGTTTCGTTTCACTGTCGGAGCCACTCTCACTCGTCCGGAGACGCCTTAGCCACTGCTGCATTATATTATATTCTCAATTCGCGTGACTTACTGACGATTCAATAAAGAATCGGATAAGAAAAACGTATCGGCGGGCGTGTCCGTACCAAATGCAAATAAGTTGTCCCAGTGGCTTCGATAGCCACTCGCACGATTCTGGGCGCAACGCGGCGGTCGCACGGAAGAAAGTGTTTATTGTGCTTGCCGCAGAGAGGATCGTCAGGATGCTGTTGCGGTCTCTCGCACGTGCAATTCTTTCACGGTTCATGCATCGCTACGGTAAACCAGCGACAGATGCTTCGCCGAATTCTTCACGCCATTTAAAGGCGCAGACTTACTTTTACCGAAAAATAATACAAAAATAAAGTATGAAAGAGGTTTTTATTTATTCATTCATTTATTTTTCGTTGAAACTTGAGCGAGGGAAGTTAGACCGTCATTGTTACAAATCGAAGGTTCGGAAGTGGTTCAACCAACACAATATACTTGGCAACATAAGTTTCCGTCAAAAAAAAAAATACCTTTCGGTTCTCACTTCTGAAAATTATAATTTTCCGCATCTTTCTCGGTATTCGTCGATTAACGACTACGAAAAACCGAAATTTTTTGCAATGGCGCACTGACTTTGTTAAATTTTATTTTGTTTTTTATTATTAATTCCGAATTTTTATATTGTTCGTTTTTCGCCACGGTTGACTCTGATTGTAGCTGACGAGTGTTTTGTCGCCGGGCAATTAGTCGTCACGAAGCGCATCGAGGACTCCGCGTATGCGCCGAGCGGTCGGATCTCTTCGGTGGTTTGAGCCTTGACGTGTCGCACGCGCGTCGAATCACGAGGAATTGTGAGGCGAGACGAGATACAGCTGTAGGGTAAAACGTGTTTCGTTATCGCGTGAGAGATTCCCTCCGTCCGCCGCAGAGAGGGAGAACGAGATTACCGCGTCAACGAGCTTCGCCTGGATCGACACGCGTGATAAGAACTTGCTTAAAAAAAAAACAAAAATCCTACCGCTTCACGCAAAATTAGCGTATACACGATTAAACAGAGGCTATAATCAGTGACCGTTTGAGAGAGAGTTTTTGTTTATTAAAGTAAACCGAGTAAACCGTCGCGTGACAGCGATGAATCCCTTCATCTCTCTCTAAAAAAAAAAAAAAAATCCCGCGAAAGCGACGGGATTAAAAAATTATTTTCAAATAAAAAAAAAACTTGAAAATAAAAAAGGAAATTTTTTTTAATAATCTTCTCGTCACTCCCCGAGAAAAGTGGCGAGTATCGAGGGGGGTTCCGATCGATCGAAGATCCTAATGGGTCAAAGATAGCCCGCGCGGGGTCGAGCATGAAAATTTGCATAGGTCGTGCACGACCATCGCCGAAGATCGCGTCGATCGCTTCTCGCGACGTTCCTTCCCCCACCCGTTACATCATCGTACCCATCGAATAATCTCATTCTAAGGTGTGTGTCGGTGTTCGATCGTCTCCAGCGTCTTCGAAACGTTTTGCCGCGGTAGCGTGTCGCCCTCGCCGCGCCGCCCCGGCAAAATTGATGCCTGTCGCCTGACCGCGGACCGCGAGGTATTGCGCGACGTAAATGTAACGTTCGCGAAACGTTAAGTTCTGTAATTATTGAGTATAATCTCACGACGCCGAGGAACCGAAAGAGCTCCTATGGTGAATTCTCCGAATTTATGCCGGCAGATACGGCAAACGCTCCGTGAGCTGTAATATGCTCC
>OZ021685.1:2301080-2334024 GCA_963978505.1 Listrodromus nycthemerus
AATTTTTTTTCACGATATCGACCTGGAACCTTCGCCATTCGATTCAGTGGCTTATTCTCATTCTAAAACTGTATAGTTAAACCCATTTCCGACAACTTTTAAAATTCGTCCCTTTTGGGGTAGGGAATCCTATGTTAAATTTCCCGGAACGACACTTTTTTTAAAAAAATTTCGAGCTATCGACCTGAAACCTGCGCCATTCGATCCAAGTCATATACTTCCCAACCGATTTCAGCCACGAGAAAATTCTAAAAAATTTATTTCCATGAAAAAATCGACTTTTTCGAAATCGGCATTTTCGGCGGAAAAACAGTAAGGGTACTGCCTTTGCGTCGGAAACATCCGGAAAATTTTTTTTCACGATATCGACCTGGAACCTTCGCCATTCGATTCAGTGGCTTATTCTCATTCTAAAACTGTATAGTTAAACCCATTTCCGACAACTTTTAAAATTCGTCCCTTTTGGGGTAGGGAATCCTATGTTAAATTTCCCGGAACGACACTTTTTTTAAAAAAATTTCGAGCTATCGACCTGAAACCTGCGCCATTCGATCCAAGTCATATACTTCCCAACCGATTTCAGCCACGAGAAAATTCTAAAAAATTTATTTCCATGAAAAAATCGACTTTTTCGAAATCGGCATTTTCGGCGGAAAAACAGTAAGGGTACTGCCTTTGCGTCGGAAACATCCGGAAAATTTTTTTTCACGATATCGACCTGGAACCTTCGCCATTCGATTCAGTGGCTTATTCTCATTCTAAAACTGTATAGTTAAACCCATTTCCGACAACTTTTAAAATTCGTCCCTTTTGGGGTAGGGAATCCTATGTTAAATTTCCCGGAACGACACTTTTTTTAAAAAAATTTCGAGCTATCGACCTGAAACCTGCGCCATTCGATCCAAGTCATATACTTCCCAACCGATTTCAGCCACGAGAAAATTCTAAAAAATTTATTTCCATGAAAAAATCGACTTTTTCGAAATCGGCATTTTCGGCGGAAAAACAGTAAGGGTACTGCCTTTGCGTCGGAAACATCCGGAAAATTTTTTTTCACGATATCGACCTGGAACCTTCGCCATTCGATTCAGTGGCTTATTCTCATTCTAAAACTGTATAGTTAAACCCATTTCCGACAACTTTTAAAATTCGTCCCTTTTGGGGTAGGGAATCCTATGTTAAATTTCCCGGAACGACACTTTTTTTAAAAAAATTTCGAGCTATCGACCTGAAACCTGCGCCATTCGATCCAAGTCATATACTTCCCAACCGATTTCAGCCACGAGAAAATTCTAAAAAATTTATTTCCATGAAAAAATCGACTTTTTCGAAATCGGCATTTTCGGCGGAAAAACAGTAAGGGTACTGCCTTTGCGTCGGAAACATCCGGAAAATTTTTTTTCACGATATCGACCTGGAACCTTCGCCATTCGATTCAGTGGCTTATTCTCATTCTAAAACTGTATAGTTAAACCCATTTCCGACAACTTTTAAAATTCGTCCCTTTTGGGGTAGGGAATCCTATGTTAAATTTCCCGGAACGACACTTTTTTTAAAAAAATTTCGAGCTATCGACCTGAAACCTGCGCCATTCGATCCAAGTCATATACTTCCCAACCGATTTCAGCCACGAGAAAATTCTAAAAAATTTATTTCCATGAAAAAATCGACTTTTTCGAAATCGGCATTTTCGGCGGAAAAACAGTAAGGGTACTGCCTTTGCGTCGGAAACATCCGGAAAATTTTTTTTCACGATATCGACCTGGAACCTTCGCCATTCGATTCAGTGGCTTATTCTCATTCTAAAACTGTATAGTTAAACCCATTTCCGACAACTTTTAAAATTCGTCCCTTTTGGGGTAGGGAATCCTATGTTAAATTTCCCGGAACGACACTTTTTTTTAAAAAATTTCGAGCTATCGACCTGAAACCTGCGCCATTCGATCCAAGTCATATACTTCCCAACCGATTTCAGCCACGAGAAAATTCTAAAAAATTTATTTCCATGAAAAAATCGACTTTTTCGAAATCGGCATTTTCGGCGGAAAAACAGTAAGGGTACTGCCTTTGCGTCGGAAACATCCGGAAAATTTTTTTTCACGATATCGACCTGGAACCTTCGCCATTCGATTCAGTGGCTTATTCTCATTCTAAAACTGTATAGTTAAACCCATTTCCGACAACTTTTAAAATTCGTCCCTTTTGGGGTAGGGAATCCTATGTTAAATTTCCCGGAACGACACTTTTTTTAAAAATTTCGAGCTATCGACCTGAAACCTGCGCCATTCGATCCAAGTCATATACTTCCCAACCGATTTCAGCCACGAGAAAATTCTAAAAAATTTATTTCCATGAAAAAATCGACTTTTTCGAAATCGGCATTTTCGGCGGAAAAACAGTAAGGGTACTGCCTTTGCGTCGGAAACATCCGGAAAATTTTTTTTCACGATATCGACCTGGAACCTTCGCCATTCGATTCAGTGGCTTATTCTCATTCTAAAACTGTATAGTTAAACCCATTTCCGACAACTTTTAAAATTCGTCCCTTTTGGGGTAGGGAATCCTATGTTAAATTTCCCGGAACGACACTTTTTTTTTAAAAATTTCGAGCTATCGACCTGAAACCTGCGCCATTCGATCCAAGTCATATACTTCCCAACCGATTTCAGCCACGAGAAAATTCTAAAAAATTTATTTCCATGAAAAAATCGACTTTTTCGAAATCGGCATTTTCGGCGGAAAAACAGTAAGGGTACTGCCTTTGCGTCGGAAACATCCGGAAAATTTTTTTTCACGATATCGACCTGGAACCTTCGCCATTCGATTCAGTGGCTTATTCTCATTCTAAAACTGTATAGTTAAACCCATTTCCGACAACTTTTAAAATTCGTCCCTTTTGGGGTAGGGAATCCTATGTTAAATTTCCCGGAACGACACTTTTTTTTAAAAAATTTCGAGCTATCGACCTGAAACCTGCGCCATTCGATCCAAGTCATATACTTCCCAACCGATTTCAGCCACGAGAAAATTCTAAAAAATTTATTTCCATGAAAAAATCGACTTTTTCGAAATCGGCATTTTCGGCGGAAAAACAGTAAGGGTACTGCCTTTGCGTCGGAAACATCCGGAAAATTTTTTTTCACGATATCGACCTGGAACCTTCGCCATTCGATTCAGTGGCTTATTCTCATTCTAAAACTGTATAGTTAAACCCATTTCCGACAACTTTTAAAATTCGTCCCTTTTGGGGTAGGGAATCCTATGTTAAATTTCCCGGAACGACACTTTTTTTAAAAAAATTTCGAGCTATCGACCTGAAACCTGCGCCATTCGATCCAAGTCATATACTTCCCAACCGATTTCAGCCACGAGAAAATTCTAAAAAATTTATTTCCATGAAAAAATCGACTTTTTCGAAATCGGCATTTTCGGCGGAAAAACAGTAAGGGTACTGCCTTTGCGTCGGAAACATCCGGAAAATTTTTTTTCACGATATCGACCTGGAACCTTCGCCATTCGATTCAGTGGCTTATTCTCATTCTAAAACTGTATAGTTAAACCCATTTCCGACAACTTTTAAAATTCGTCCCTTTTGGGGTAGGGAATCCTATGTTAAATTTCCCGGAACGACACTTTTTTTAAAAAAATTTCGAGCTATCGACCTGAAACCTGCGCCATTCGATCCAAGTCATATACTTCCCAACCGATTTCAGCCACGAGAAAATTCTAAAAAATTTATTTCCATGAAAAAATCGACTTTTTCGAAATCGGCATTTTCGGCGGAAAAACAGTAAGGGTACTGCCTTTGCGTCGGAAACATCCGGAAAATTTTTTTTCACGATATCGACCTGGAACCTTCGCCATTCGATTCAGTGGCTTATTCTCATTCTAAAACTGTATAGTTAAACCCATTTCCGACAACTTTTAAAATTCGTCCCTTTTGGGGTAGGGAATCCTATGTTAAATTTCCCGGAACGACACTTTTTTTAAAAAAATTTCGAGCTATCGACCTGAAACCTGCGCCATTCGATCCAAGTCATATACTTCCCAACCGATTTCAGCCACGAGAAAATTCTAAAAAATTTATTTCCATGAAAAAATCGACTTTTTCGAAATCGGCATTTTCGGCGGAAAAACAGTAAGGGTACTGCCTTTGCGTCGGAAACATCCGGAAAATTTTTTTTCACGATATCGACCTGGAACCTTCGCCATTCGATTCAGTGGCTTATTCTCATTCTAAAACTGTATAGTTAAACCCATTTCCGACAACTTTTAAAATTCGTCCCTTTTGGGGTAGGGAATCCTATGTTAAATTTCCCGGAACGACACTTTTTTTTAAAAAATTTCGAGCTATCGACCTGAAACCTGCGCCATTCGATCCAAGTCATATACTTCCCAACCGATTTCAGCCACGAGAAAATTCTAAAAAATTTATTTCCATGAAAAAATCGACTTTTTCGAAATCGGCATTTTCGGCGGAAAAACAGTAAGGGTACTGCCTTTGCGTCGGAAACATCCGGAAAATTTTTTTTCACGATATCGACCTGGAACCTTCGCCATTCGATTCAGTGGCTTATTCTCATTCTAAAACTGTATAGTTAAACCCATTTCCGACAACTTTTAAAATTCGTCCCTTTTGGGGTAGGGAATCCTATGTTAAATTTCCCGGAACGACACTTTTTTTTTAAAAATTTCGAGCTATCGACCTGAAACCTGCGCCATTCGATCCAAGTCATATACTTCCCAACCGATTTCAGCCACGAGAAAATTCTAAAAAATTTATTTCCATGAAAAAATCGACTTTTTCGAAATCGGCATTTTCGGCGGAAAAACAGTAAGGGTACTGCCTTTGCGTCGGAAACATCCGGAAAATTTTTTTTCACGATATCGACCTGGAACCTTCGCCATTCGATTCAGTGGCTTATTCTCATTCTAAAACTGTATAGTTAAACCCATTTCCGACAACTTTTAAAATTCGTCCCTTTTGGGGTAGGGAATCCTATGTTAAATTTCCCGGAACGACACTTTTTTTTTAAAAATTTCGAGCTATCGACCTGAAACCTGCGCCATTCGATCCAAGTCATATACTTCCCAACCGATTTCAGCCACGAGAAAATTCTAAAAAATTTATTTCCATGAAAAAATCGACTTTTTCGAAATCGGCATTTTCGGCGGAAAAACAGTAAGGGTACTGCCTTTGCGTCGGAAACATCCGGAAAATTTTTTTTCACGATATCGACCTGGAACCTTCGCCATTCGATTCAGTGGCTTATTCTCATTCTAAAACTGTATAGTTAAACCCATTTCCGACAACTTTTAAAATTCGTCCCTTTTGGGGTAGGGAATCCTATGTTAAATTTCCCGGAACGACACTTTTTTTTAAAAAATTTCGAGCTATCGACCTGAAACCTGCGCCATTCGATCCAAGTCATATACTTCCCAACCGATTTCAGCCACGAGAAAATTCTAAAAAATTTATTTCCATGAAAAAATCGACTTTTTCGAAATCGGCATTTTCGGCGGAAAAACAGTAAGGGTACTGCCTTTGCGTCGGAAACATCCGGAAAATTTTTTTTCACGATATCGACCTGGAACCTTCGCCATTCGATTCAGTGGCTTATTCTCATTCTAAAACTGTATAGTTAAACCCATTTCCGACAACTTTTAAAATTCGTCCCTTTTGGGGTAGGGAATCCTATGTTAAATTTCCCGGAACGACACTTTTTTTTTAAAAATTTCGAGCTATCGACCTGAAACCTGCGCCATTCGATCCAAGTCATATACTTCCCAACCGATTTCAGCCACGAGAAAATTCTAAAAAATTTATTTCCATGAAAAAATCGACTTTTTCGAAATCGGCATTTTCGGCGGAAAAACAGTAAGGGTACTGCCTTTGCGTCGGAAACATCCGGAAAATTTTTTTTCACGATATCGACCTGGAACCTTCGCCATTCGATTCAGTGGCTTATTCTCATTCTAAAACTGTATAGTTAAACCCATTTCCGACAACTTTTAAAATTCGTCCCTTTTGGGGTAGGGAATCCTATGTTAAATTTCCCGGAACGACACTTTTTTTTAAAAAATTTCGAGCTATCGACCTGAAACCTGCGCCATTCGATCCAAGTCATATACTTCCCAACCGATTTCAGCCACGAGAAAATTCTAAAAAATTTATTTCCATGAAAAAATCGACTTTTTCGAAATCGGCATTTTCGGCGGAAAAACAGTAAGGGTACTGCCTTTGCGTCGGAAACATCCGGAAAATTTTTTTTCACGATATCGACCTGGAACCTTCGCCATTCGATTCAGTGGCTTATTCTCATTCTAAAACTGTATAGTTAAACCCATTTCCGACAACTTTTAAAATTCGTCCCTTTTGGGGTAGGGAATCCTATGTTAAATTTCCCGGAACGACACTTTTTTTTTAAAAATTTCGAGCTATCGACCTGAAACCTGCGCCATTCGATCCAAGTCATATACTTCCCAACCGATTTCAGCCACGAGAAAATTCTAAAAAATTTATTTCCATGAAAAAATCGACTTTTTCGAAATCGGCATTTTCGGCGGAAAAACAGTAAGGGTACTGCCTTTGCGTCGGAAACATCCGGAAAATTTTTTTTCACGATATCGACCTGGAACCTTCGCCATTCGATTCAGTGGCTTATTCTCATTCTAAAACTGTATAGTTAAACCCATTTCCGACAACTTTTAAAATTCGTCCCTTTTGGGGTAGGGAATCCTATGTTAAATTTCCCGGAACGACACTTTTTTTTAAAAAATTTCGAGCTATCGACCTGAAACCTGCGCCATTCGATCCAAGTCATATACTTCCCAACCGATTTCAGCCACGAGAAAATTCTAAAAAATTTATTTCCATGAAAAAATCGACTTTTTCGAAATCGGCATTTTCGGCGGAAAAACAGTAAGGGTACTGCCTTTGCGTCGGAAACATCCGGAAAATTTTTTTTCACGATATCGACCTGGAACCTTCGCCATTCGATTCAGTGGCTTATTCTCATTCTAAAACTGTATAGTTAAACCCATTTCCGACAACTTTTAAAATTCGTCCCTTTTGGGGTAGGGAATCCTATGTTAAATTTCCCGGAACGACACTTTTTTTTAAAAAATTTCGAGCTATCGACCTGAAACCTGCGCCATTCGATCCAAGTCATATACTTCCCAACCGATTTCAGCCACGAGAAAATTCTAAAAAATTTATTTCCATGAAAAAATCGACTTTTTCGAAATCGGCATTTTCGGCGGAAAAACAGTAAGGGTACTGCCTTTGCGTCGGAAACATCCGGAAAATTTTTTTTCACGATATCGACCTGGAACCTTCGCCATTCGATTCAGTGGCTTATTCTCATTCTAAAACTGTATAGTTAAACCCATTTCCGACAACTTTTAAAATTCGTCCCTTTTGGGGTAGGGAATCCTATGTTAAATTTCCCGGAACGACACTTTTTTTAAAAAAATTTCGAGCTATCGACCTGAAACCTGCGCCATTCGATCCAAGTCATATACTTCCCAACCGATTTCAGCCACGAGAAAATTCTAAAAAATTTATTTCCATGAAAAAATCGACTTTTTCGAAATCGGCATTTTCGGCGGAAAAACAGTAAGGGTACTGCCTTTGCGTCGGAAACATCCGGAAAATTTTTTTTCACGATATCGACCTGGAACCTTCGCCATTCGATTCAGTGGCTTATTCTCATTCTAAAACTGTATAGTTAAACCCATTTCCGACAACTTTTAAAATTCGTCCCTTTTGGGGTAGGGAATCCTATGTTAAATTTCCCGGAACGACACTTTTTTTTAAAAAATTTCGAGCTATCGACCTGAAACCTGCGCCATTCGATCCAAGTCATATACTTCCCAACCGATTTCAGCCACGAGAAAATTCTAAAAAATTTATTTCCATGAAAAAATCGACTTTTTCGAAATCGGCATTTTCGGCGGAAAAACAGTAAGGGTACTGCCTTTGCGTCGGAAACATCCGGAAAATTTTTTTTCACGATATCGACCTGGAACCTTCGCCATTCGATTCAGTGGCTTATTCTCATTCTAAAACTGTATAGTTAAACCCATTTCCGACAACTTTTAAAATTCGTCCCTTTTGGGGTAGGGAATCCTATGTTAAATTTCCCGGAACGACACTTTTTTTAAAAAAATTTCGAGCTATCGACCTGAAACCTGCGCCATTCGATCCAAGTCATATACTTCCCAACCGATTTCAGCCACGAGAAAATTCTAAAAAATTTATTTCCATGAAAAAATCGACTTTTTCGAAATCGGCATTTTCGGCGGAAAAACAGTAAGGGTACTGCCTTTGCGTCGGAAACATCCGGAAAATTTTTTTTCACGATATCGACCTGGAACCTTCGCCATTCGATTCAGTGGCTTATTCTCATTCTAAAACTGTATAGTTAAACCCATTTCCGACAACTTTTAAAATTCGTCCCTTTTGGGGTAGGGAATCCTATGTTAAATTTCCCGGAACGACACTTTTTTTAAAAAAATTTCGAGCTATCGACCTGAAACCTGCGCCATTCGATCCAAGTCATATACTTCCCAACCGATTTCAGCCACGAGAAAATTCTAAAAAATTTATTTCCATGAAAAAATCGACTTTTTCGAAATCGGCATTTTCGGCGGAAAAACAGTAAGGGTACTGCCTTTGCGTCGGAAACATCCGGAAAATTTTTTTTCACGATATCGACCTGGAACCTTCGCCATTCGATTCAGTGGCTTATTCTCATTCTAAAACTGTATAGTTAAACCCATTTCCGACAACTTTTAAAATTCGTCCCTTTTGGGGTAGGGAATCCTATGTTAAATTTCCCGGAACGACACTTTTTTTTTTAAAATTTCGAGCTATCGACCTGAAACCTGCGCCATTCGATCCAAGTCATATACTTCCCAACCGATTTCAGCCACGAGAAAATTCTAAAAAATTTATTTCCATGAAAAAATCGACTTTTTCGAAATCGGCATTTTCGGCGGAAAAACAGTAAGGGTACTGCCTTTGCGTCGGAAACATCCGGAAAATTTTTTTTCACGATATCGACCTGGAACCTTCGCCATTCGATTCAGTGGCTTATTCTCATTCTAAAACTGTATAGTTAAACCCATTTCCGACAACTTTTAAAATTCGTCCCTTTTGGGGTAGGGAATCCTATGTTAAATTTCCCGGAACGACACTTTTTTTTAAAAAATTTCGAGCTATCGACCTGAAACCTGCGCCATTCGATCCAAGTCATATACTTCCCAACCGATTTCAGCCACGAGAAAATTCTAAAAAATTTATTTCCATGAAAAAATCGACTTTTTCGAAATCGGCATTTTCGGCGGAAAAACAGTAAGGGTACTGCCTTTGCGTCGGAAACATCCGGAAAATTTTTTTTCACGATATCGACCTGGAACCTTCGCCATTCGATTCAGTGGCTTATTCTCATTCTAAAACTGTATAGTTAAACCCATTTCCGACAACTTTTAAAATTCGTCCCTTTTGGGGTAGGGAATCCTATGTTAAATTTCCCGGAACGACACTTTTTTTTTTTAAATTTCGAGCTATCGACCTGAAACCTGCGCCATTCGATCCAAGTCATATACTTCCCAACCGATTTCAGCCACGAGAAAATTCTAAAAAATTTATTTCCATGAAAAAATCGACTTTTTCGAAATCGGCATTTTCGGCGGAAAAACAGTAAGGGTACTGCCTTTGCGTCGGAAACATCCGGAAAATTTTTTTTCACGATATCGACCTGGAACCTTCGCCATTCGATTCAGTGGCTTATTCTCATTCTAAAACTGTATAGTTAAACCCATTTCCGACAACTTTTAAAATTCGTCCCTTTTGGGGTAGGGAATCCTATGTTAAATTTCCCGGAACGACACTTTTTTTTAAAAAATTTCGAGCTATCGACCTGAAACCTGCGCCATTCGATCCAAGTCATATACTTCCCAACCGATTTCAGCCACGAGAAAATTCTAAAAAATTTATTTCCATGAAAAAATCGACTTTTTCGAAATCGGCATTTTCGGCGGAAAAACAGTAAGGGTACTGCCTTTGCGTCGGAAACATCTGGAAAATTTTTTTTCACGATATCGACCTGGAACCTTCGCCATTCGATTCAGTGGCTTATTCTCATTCTAAAACTGTATAGTTAAACCCATTTCCGACAACTTTTAAAATTCGTCCCTTTTGGGGTAGGGAATCCTATGTTAAATTTCCCGGAACGACACTTTTTTTTTAAAAATTTCGAGCTATCGACCTGAAACCTGCGCCATTCGATCCAAGTCATATACTTCCCAACCGATTTCAGCCACGAGAAAATTCTAAAAAATTTATTTCCATGAAAAAATCGACTTTTTCGAAATCGGCATTTTCGGCGGAAAAACAGTAAGGGTACTGCCTTTGCGTCGGAAACATCCGGAAAATTTTTTTTCACGATATCGACCTGGAACCTTCGCCATTCGATTCAGTGGCTTATTCTCATTCTAAAACTGTATAGTTAAACCCATTTCCGACAACTTTTAAAATTCGTCCCTTTTGGGGTAGGGAATCCTATGTTAAATTTCCCGGAACGACACTTTTTTTAAAAAAATTTCGAGCTATCGACCTGAAACCTGCGCCATTCGATCCAAGTCATATACTTCCCAACCGATTTCAGCCACGAGAAAATTCTAAAAAATTTATTTCCATGAAAAAATCGACTTTTCCGAAATCGGCATTTTCGGCGGAAAAACAGTAAGGGTACTGCCTTTGCGTCGGAAACATCCGGAAAATTTTTTTTCACGATATCGACCTGGAACCTTCGCCATTCGATTCAGTGGCTTATTCTCATTCTAAAACTGTATAGTTAAACCCATTTCCGACAACTTTTAAAATTCGTCCCTTTTGGGGTAGGGAATCCTATGTTAAATTTCCCGGAACGACACTTTTTTTTTTAAAATTTCGAGCTATCGACCTGAAACCTGCGCCATTCGATCCAAGTCATATACTTCCCAACCGATTTCAGCCACGAGAAAATTCTAAAAAATTTATTTCCATGAAAAAATCGACTTTTTCGAAATCGGCATTTTCGGCGGAAAAACAGTAAGGGTACTGCCTTTGCGTCGGAAACATCCGGAAAATTTTTTTTCACGATATCGACCTGGAACCTTCGCCATTCGATTCAGTGGCTTATTCTCATTCTAAAACTGTATAGTTAAACCCATTTCCGACAACTTTTAAAATTCGTCCCTTTTGGGGTAGGGAATCCTATGTTAAATTTCCCGGAACGACACTTTTTTTTAAAAAATTTCGAGCTATCGACCTGAAACCTGCGCCATTCGATCCAAGTCATATACTTCCCAACCGATTTCAGCCACGAGAAAATTCTAAAAAATTTATTTCCATGAAAAAATCGACTTTTTCGAAATCGGCATTTTCGGCGGAAAAACAGTAAGGGTACTGCCTTTGCGTCGGAAACATCTGGAAAATTTTTTTTCACGATATCGACCTGGAACCTTCGCCATTCGATTCAGTGGCTTATTCTCATTCTAAAACTGTATAGTTAAACCCATTTCCGACAACTTTTAAAATTCGTCCCTTTTGGGGTAGGGAATCCTATGTTAAATTTCCCGGAACGACACTTTTTTTTTAAAAATTTCGAGCTATCGACCTGAAACCTGCGCCATTCGATCCAAGTCATATACTTCCCAACCGATTTCAGCCACGAGAAAATTCTAAAAAATTTATTTCCATGAAAAAATCGACTTTTTCGAAATCGGCATTTTCGGCGGAAAAACAGTAAGGGTACTGCCTTTGCGTCGGAAACATCCGGAAAATTTTTTTTCACGATATCGACCTGGAACCTTCGCCATTCGATTCAGTGGCTTATTCTCATTCTAAAACTGTATAGTTAAACCCATTTCCGACAACTTTTAAAATTCGTCCCTTTTGGGGTAGGGAATCCTATGTTAAATTTCCCGGAACGACACTTTTTTTAAAAAAATTTCGAGCTATCGACCTGAAACCTGCGCCATTCGATCCAAGTCATATACTTCCCAACCGATTTCAGCCACGAGAAAATTCTAAAAAATTTATTTCCATGAAAAAATCGACTTTTCCGAAATCGGCATTTTCGGCGGAAAAACAGTAAGGGTACTGCCTTTGCGTCGGAAACATCCGGAAAATTTTTTTTCACGATATCGACCTGGAACCTTCGCCATTCGATTCAGTGGCTTATTCTCATTCTAAAACTGTATAGTTAAACCCATTTCCGACAACTTTTAAAATTCGTCCCTTTTGGGGTAGGGAATCCTATGTTAAATTTCCCGGAACGACACTTTTTTAAAAAAAATTTCGAGCTATCGACCTGAAACCTGCGCCATTCGATCCAAGTCATATACTTCCCAACCGATTTCAGCCACGAGAAAATTCTAAAAAATTTATTTCCATGAAAAAATCGACTTTTTCGAAATCGGCATTTTCGGCGGAAAAACAGTAAGGGTACTGCCTTTGCGTCGGAAACATCCGGAAAATTTTTTTTCACGATATCGACCTGGAACCTTCGCCATTCGATTCAGTGGCTTATTCTCATTCTAAAACTGTATAGTTAAACCCATTTCCGACAACTTTTAAAATTCGTCCCTTTTGGGGTAGGGAATCCTATGTTAAATTTCCCGGAACGACACTTTTTTTAAAAAAATTTCGAGCTATCGACCTGAAACCTGCGCCATTCGATCCAAGTCATATACTTCCCAACCGATTTCAGCCACGAGAAAATTCTAAAAAATTTATTTCCATGAAAAAATCGACTTTTTCGAAATCGGCATTTTCGGCGGAAAAACAGTAAGGGTACTGCCTTTGCGTCGGAAACATCCGGAAAATTTTTTTTCACGATATCGACCTGGAACCTTCGCCATTCGATTCAGTGGCTTATTCTCATTCTAAAACTGTATAGTTAAACCCATTTCCGACAACTTTTAAAATTCGTCCCTTTTGGGGTAGGGAATCCTATGTTAAATTTCCCGGAACGACACTTTTTTTTTATAAATTTCGAGCTATCGACCTGAAACCTGCGCCATTCGATCCAAGTCATATACTTCCCAACCGATTTCAGCCACGAGAAAATTCTAAAAAATTTATTTCCATGAAAAAATCGACTTTTTCGAAATCGGCATTTTCGGCGGAAAAACAGTAAGGGTACTGCCTTTGCGTCGGAAACATCCGGAAAATTTTTTTTCACGATATCGACCTGGAACCTTCGCCATTCGATTCAGTGGCTTATTCTCATTCTAAAACTGTATAGTTAAACCCATTTCCGACAACTTTTAAAATTCGTCCCTTTTGGGGTAGGGAATCCTATGTTAAATTTCCCGGAACGACACTTTTTTTTTTAAAATTTCGAGCTATCGACCTGAAACCTGCGCCATTCGATCCAAGTCATATACTTCCCAACCGATTTCAGCCACGAGAAAATTCTAAAAAATTTATTTCCATGAAAAAATCGACTTTTTCGAAATCGGCATTTTCGGCGGAAAAACAGTAAGGGTACTGCCTTTGCGTCGGAAACATCCGGAAAATTTTTTTTCACGATATCGACCTGGAACCTTCGCCATTCGATTCAGTGGCTTATTCTCATTCTAAAACTGTATAGTTAAACCCATTTCCGACAACTTTTAAAATTCGTCCCTTTTGGGGTAGGGAATCCTATGTTAAATTTCCCGGAACGACACTTTTTTTTAAAAATTTCGAGCTATCGACCTGAAACCTGCGCCATTCGATCCAAGTCATATACTTCCCAACCGATTTCAGCCACGAGAAAATTCTAAAAAATTTATTTCCATGAAAAAATCGACTTTTTCGAAATCGGCATTTTCGGCGGAAAAACAGTAAGGGTACTGCCTTTGCGTCGGAAACATCCGGAAAATTTTTTTTCACGATATCGACCTGGAACCTTCGCCATTCGATTCAGTGGCTTATTCTCATTCTAAAACTGTATAGTTAAACCCATTTCCGACAACTTTTAAAATTCGTCCCTTTTGGGGTAGGGAATCCTATGTTAAATTTCCCGGAACGACACTTTTTTTAAAAAAATTTCGAGCTATCGACCTGAAACCTGCGCCATTCGATCCAAGTCATATACTTCCCAACCGATTTCAGCCACGAGAAAATTCTAAAAAATTTATTTCCATGAAAAAATCGACTTTTTCGAAATCGGCATTTTCGGCGGAAAAACAGTAAGGGTACTGCCTTTGCGTCGGAAACATCCGGAAAATTTTTTTTCACGATATCGACCTGGAACCTTCGCCATTCGATTCAGTGGCTTATTCTCATTCTAAAACTGTATAGTTAAACCCATTTCCGACAACTTTTAAAATTCGTCCCTTTTGGGGTAGGGAATCCTATGTTAAATTTCCCGGAACGACACTTTTTTTAAAAAAATTTCGAGCTATCGACCTGAAACCTGCGCCATTCGATCCAAGTCATATACTTCCCAACCGATTTCAGCCACGAGAAAATTCTAAAAAATTTATTTCCATGAAAAAATCGACTTTTTCGAAATCGGCATTTTCGGCGGAAAAACAGTAAGGGTACTGCCTTTGCGTCGGAAACATCCGGAAAATTTTTTTTCACGATATCGACCTGGAACCTTCGCCATTCGATTCAGTGGCTTATTCTCATTCTAAAACTGTATAGTTAAACCCATTTCCGACAACTTTTAAAATTCGTCCCTTTTGGGGTAGGGAATCCTATGTTAAATTTCCCGGAACGACACTTTTTTTTAAAAAATTTCGAGCTATCGACCTGAAACCTGCGCCATTCGATCCAAGTCATATACTTCCCAACCGATTTCAGCCACGAGAAAATTCTAAAAAATTTATTTCCATGAAAAAATCGACTTTTTCGAAATCGGCATTTTCGGCGGAAAAACAGTAAGGGTACTGCCTTTGCGTCGGAAACATCCGGAAAATTTTTTTTCACGATATCGACCTGGAACCTTCGCCATTCGATTCAGTGGCTTATTCTCATTCTAAAACTGTATAGTTAAACCCATTTCCGACAACTTTTAAAATTCGTCCCTTTTGGGGTAGGGAATCCTATGTTAAATTTCCCGGAACGACACTTTTTTTTAAAAAATTTCGAGCTATCGACCTGAAACCTGCGCCATTCGATCCAAGTCATATACTTCCCAACCGATTTCAGCCACGAGAAAATTCTAAAAAATTTATTTCCATGAAAAAATCGACTTTTTCGAAATCGGCATTTTCGGCGGAAAAACAGTAAGGGTACTGCCTTTGCGTCGGAAACATCCGGAAAATTTTTTTTCACGATATCGACCTGGAACCTTCGCCATTCGATTCAGTGGCTTATTCTCATTCTAAAACTGTATAGTTAAACCCATTTCCGACAACTTTTAAAATTCGTCCCTTTTGGGGTAGGGAATCCTATGTTAAATTTCCCGGAACGACACTTTTTTTAAAAAAATTTCGAGCTATCGACCTGAAACCTGCGCCATTCGATCCAAGTCATATACTTCCCAACCGATTTCAGCCACGAGAAAATTCTAAAAAATTTATTTCCATGAAAAAATCGACTTTTTCGAAATCGGCATTTTCGGCGGAAAAACAGTAAGGGTACTGCCTTTGCGTCGGAAACCATCCGGAAAATTTTTTTTCACGATATCGACCTGGAACCTTCGCCATTCGATTCAGTGGCTTATTCTCATTCTAAAACTGTATAGTTAAACCCATTTCCGACAACTTTTAAAATTCGTCCCTTTTGGGGTAGGGAATCCTATGTTAAATTTCCCGGAACGACACTTTTTTTAAAAAAATTTCGAGCTATCGACCTGAAACCTGCGCCATTCGATCCAAGTCATATACTTCCCAACCGATTTCAGCCACGAGAAAATTCTAAAAAATTTATTTCCATGAAAAAATCGACTTTTTCGAAATCGGCATTTTCGGCGGAAAAACAGTAAGGGTACTGCCTTTGCGTCGGAAACATCCGGAAAATTTTTTTTCACGATATCGACCTGGAACCTTCGCCATTCGATTCAGTGGCTTATTCTCATTCTAAAACTGTATAGTTAAACCCATTTCCGACAACTTTTAAAATTCGTCCCTTTTGGGGTAGGGAATCCTATGTTAAATTTCCCGGAACGACACTTTTTTTTTTTAAATTTCGAGCTATCGACCTGAAACCTGCGCCATTCGATCCAAGTCATATACTTCCCAACCGATTTCAGCCACGAGAAAATTCTAAAAAATTTATTTCCATGAAAAAATCGACTTTTTCGAAATCGGCATTTTCGGCGGAAAAACAGTAAGGGTACTGCCTTTGCGTCGGAAACATCCGGAAAATTTTTTTTCACGATATCGACCTGGAACCTTCGCCATTCGATTCAGTGGCTTATTCTCATTCTAAAACTGTATAGTTAAACCCATTTCCGACAACTTTTAAAATTCGTCCCTTTTGGGGTAGGGAATCCTATGTTAAATTTCCCGGAACGACACTTTTTTTTTAAAAATTTCGAGCTATCGACCTGAAACCTGCGCCATTCGATCCAAGTCATATACTTCCCAACCGATTTCAGCCACGAGAAAATTCTAAAAAATTTATTTCCATGAAAAAATCGACTTTTTCGAAATCGGCATTTTCGGCGGAAAAACAGTAAGGGTACTGCCTTTGCGTCGGAAACATCCGGAAAATTTTTTTTCACGATATCGACCTGGAACCTTCGCCATTCGATTCAGTGGCTTATTCTCATTCTAAAACTGTATAGTTAAACCCATTTCCGACAACTTTTAAAATTCGTCCCTTTTGGGGTAGGGAATCCTATGTTAAATTTCCCGGAACGACACTTTTTTTAAAAAAATTTCGAGCTATCGACCTGAAACCTGCGCCATTCGATCCAAGTCATATACTTCCCAACCGATTTCAGCCACGAGAAAATTCTAAAAAATTTATTTCCATGAAAAAATCGACTTTTTCGAAATCGGCATTTTCGGCGGAAAAACAGTAAGGGTACTGCCTTTGCGTCGGAAACATCCGGAAAATTTTTTTTCACGATATCGACCTGGAACCTTCGCCATTCGATTCAGTGGCTTATTCTCATTCTAAAACTGTATAGTTAAACCCATTTCCGACAACTTTTAAAATTCGTCCCTTTTGGGGTAGGGAATCCTATGTTAAATTTCCCGGAACGACACTTTTTTTAAAAAAATTTCGAGCTATCGACCTGAAACCTGCGCCATTCGATCCAAGTCATATACTTCCCAACCGATTTCAGCCACGAGAAAATTCTAAAAAATTTATTTCCATGAAAAAATCGACTTTTTCGAAATCGGCATTTTCGGCGGAAAAACAGTAAGGGTACTGCCTTTGCGTCGGAAACATCCGGAAAATTTTTTTTCACGATATCGACCTGGAACCTTCGCCATTCGATTCAGTGGCTTATTCTCATTCTAAAACTGTATAGTTAAACCCATTTCCGACAACTTTTAAAATTCGTCCCTTTTGGGGTAGGGAATCCTATGTTAAATTTCCCGGAACGACACTTTTTTTTTTTAAATTTCGAGCTATCGACCTGAAACCTGCGCCATTCGATCCAAGTCATATACTTCCCAACCGATTTCAGCCACGAGAAAATTCTAAAAAATTTATTTCCATGAAAAAATCGACTTTTTCGAAATCGGCATTTTCGGCGGAAAAACAGTAAGGGTACTGCCTTTGCGTCGGAAACATCCGGAAAATTTTTTTTCACGATATCGACCTGGAACCTTCGCCATTCGATTCAGTGGCTTATTCTCATTCTAAAACTGTATAGTTAAACCCATTTCCGACAACTTTTAAAATTCGTCCCTTTTGGGGTAGGGAATCCTATGTTAAATTTCCCGGAACGACACTTTTTTTTTTTAAATTTCGAGCTATCGACCTGAAACCTGCGCCATTCGATCCAAGTCATATACTTCCCAACCGATTTCAGCCACGAGAAAATTCTAAAAAATTTATTTCCATGAAAAAATCGACTTTTTCGAAATCGGCATTTTCGGCGGAAAAACAGTAAGGGTACTGCCTTTGCGTCGGAAACATCCGGAAAATTTTTTTTCACGATATCGACCTGGAACCTTCGCCATTCGATTCAGTGGCTTATTCTCATTCTAAAACTGTATAGTTAAACCCATTTCCGACAACTTTTAAAATTCGTCCCTTTTGGGGTAGGGAATCCTATGTTAAATTTCCCGGAACGACACTTTTTTTTTTTAAAATTTCGAGCTATCGACCTGAAACCTGCGCCATTCGATCCAAGTCATATACTTCCCAACCGATTTCAGCCACGAGAAAATTCTAAAAAATTTATTTCCATGAAAAAATCGACTTTTTCGAAATCGGCATTTTCGGCGGAAAAACAGTAAGGGTACTGCCTTTGCGTCGGAAACATCCGGAAAATTTTTTTTCACGATATCGACCTGGAACCTTCGCCATTCGATTCAGTGGCTTATTCTCATTCTAAAACTGTATAGTTAAACCCATTTCCGACAACTTTTAAAATTCGTCCCTTTTGGGGTAGGGAATCCTATGTTAAATTTCCCGGAACGACACTTTTTTTTTTTAAATTTCGAGCTATCGACCTGAAACCTGCGCCATTCGATCCAAGTCATATACTTCCCAACCGATTTCAGCCACGAGAAAATTCTAAAAAATTTATTTCCATGAAAAAATCGACTTTTTCGAAATCGGCATTTTCGGCGGAAAAACAGTAAGGGTACTGCCTTTGCGTCGGAAACATCCGGAAAATTTTTTTTCACGATATCGACCTGGAACCTTCGCCATTCGATTCAGTGGCTTACTCTCATTCTAAAACTGTATAGTTAAACCCATTTCCGACAACTTTTAAAATTCGTCCCTTTTGGGGTAGGGAATCCTATGTTAAATTTCCCGGAACGACACTTTTTTTAAAAAAATTTCGAGCTATCGACCTGAAACCTGCGCCATTCGATCCAAGTCATATACTTCCCAACCGATTTCAGCCACGAGAAAATTCTAAAAAATTTATTTCCATGAAAAAATCGACTTTTTCGAAATCGGCATTTTCGGCGGAAAAACAGTAAGGGTACTGCCTTTGCGTCGGAAACATCCGGAAAATTTTTTTTCACGATATCGACCTGGAACCTTCGCCATTCGATTCAGTGGCTTATTCTCATTCTAAAACTGTATAGTTAAACCCATTTCCGACAACTTTTAAAATTCGTCCCTTTTGGGGTAGGGAATCCTATGTTAAATTTCCCGGAACGACACTTTTTTAAAAAAAATTTCGAGCTATCGACCTGAAACCTGCGCCATTCGATCCAAGTCATATACTTCCCAACCGATTTCAGCCACGAGAAAATTCTAAAAAATTTATTTCCATGAAAAAATCGACTTTTTCGAAATCGGCATTTTCGGTGGAAAAACAGTAAGGGTACTGCCTTTGCGTCGGAAACATCCGGAAAATTTTTTTTCACGATATCGACCTGGAACCTTCGCCATTCGATTCAGTGGCTTATTCTCATTCTAAAACTGTATAGTTAAACCCATTTCCGACAACTTTTAAAATTCGTCCCTTTTGGGGTAGGGAATCCTATGTTAAATTTCCCGGAACGACACTTTTTTTAAAAAAATTTCGAGCTATCGACCTGAAACCTGCGCCATTCGATCCAAGTCATATACTTCCCAACCGATTTCAGCCACGAGAAAATTCTAAAAAATTTATTTCCATGAAAAAATCGACTTTTTCGAAATCGGCATTTTCGGCGGAAAAACAGTAAGGGTACTGCCTTTGCGTCGGAAACATCCGGAAAATTTTTTTTCACGATATCGACCTGGAACCTTCGCCATTCGATTCAGTGGCTTATTCTCATTCTAAAACTGTATAGTTAAACCCATTTCCGACAACTTTTAAAATTCGTCCCTTTTGGGGTAGGGAATCCTATGTTAAATTTCCCGGAACGACACTTTTTTTAAAAAAATTTCGAGCTATCGACCTGAAACCTGCGCCATTCGATCCAAGTCATATACTTCCCAACCGATTTCAGCCACGAGAAAATTCTAAAAAATTTATTTCCATGAAAAAATCGACTTTTTCGAAATCGGCATTTTCGGCGGAAAAACAGTAAGGGTACTGCCTTTGCGTCGGAAACATCCGGAAAATTTTTTTTCACGATATCGACCTGGAACCTTCGCCATTCGATTCAGTGGCTTATTCTCATTCTAAAACTGTATAGTTAAACCCATTTCCGACAACTTTTAAAATTCGTCCCTTTTGGGGTAGGGAATCCTATGTTAAATTTCCCGGAACGACACTTTTTTTTTTTAAATTTCGAGCTATCGACCTGAAACCTGCGCCATTCGATCCAAGTCATATACTTCCCAACCGATTTCAGCCACGAGAAAATTCTAAAAAATTTATTTCCATGAAAAAATCGACTTTTCCGAAATCGGCATTTTCGGCGGAAAAACAGTAAGGGTACTGCCTTTGCGTCGGAAACATCCGGAAATTTTTTTTTCACGATATCGACCTGGAACCTTCGCCATTCGATTCAGTGGCTTATTCTCATTCTAAAACTGTATAGTTAAACCCATTTCCGACAACTTTTAAAATTCGTCCCTTTTGGGGTAGGGAATCCTATGTTAAATTTCCCGGAACGACACTTTTTTTTAAAAAATTTCGAGCTATCGACCTGAAACCTGCGCCATTCGATCCAAGTCATATACTTCCCAACCGATTTCAGCCACGAGAAAATTCTAAAAAATTTATTTCCATGAAAAAATCGACTTTTTCGAAATCGGCATTTTCGGCGGAAAAACAGTAAGGGTACTGCCTTTGCGTCGGAAACATCCGGAAAATTTTTTTTCACGATATCGACCTGGAACCTTCGCCATTCGATTCAGTGGCTTATTCTCATTCTAAAACTGTATAGTTAAACCCATTTCCGACAACTTTTAAAATTCGTCCCTTTTGGGGTAGGGAATCCTATGTTAAATTTCCCGGAACGACACTTTTTTTTAAAAAATTTCGAGCTATCGACCTGAAACCTGCGCCATTCGATCCAAGTCATATACTTCCCAACCGATTTCAGCCACGAGAAAATTCTAAAAACTTTATTTCCATGAAAAAATCGACTTTTTCGAAATCGGCATTTTCGGCGGAAAAACAGTAAGGGTACTGCCTTTGCGTCGGAAACATCCGGAAAATTTTTTTTCACGATATCGACCTGGAACCTTCGCCATTCGATTCAGTGGCTTATTCTCATTCTAAAACTGTATAGTTAAACCCATTTCCGACAACTTTTAAAATTCGTCCCTTTTGGGGTAGGGAATCCTATGTTAAATTTCCCGGAACGACACTTTTTTTAAAAAAATTTCGAGCTATCGACCTGAAACCTGCGCCATTCGATCCAAGTCATATACTTCCCAACCGATTTCAGCCACGAGAAAATTCTAAAAACTTTATTTCCATGAAAAAATCGACTTTTCCGAAATCGGCATTTTCGGCGGAAAAACAGTAAGGGTACTGCCTTTGCGTCGGAAACATCCGGAAAATTTTTTTTCACGATATCGACCTGGAACCTTCGCCATTCGATTCAGTGGCTTATTCTCATTCTAAAACTGTATAGTTAAACCCATTTCCGACAACTTTTAAAATTCGTCCCTTTTGGGGTAGGGAATCCTATGTTAAATTTCCCGGAACGACACTTTTTTAAAAAAAATTTCGAGCTATCGACCTGAAACCTGCGCCATTCGATCCAAGTCATATACTTCCCAACCGATTTCAGCCACGAGAAAATTCTAAAAAATTTATTTCCATGAAAAAATCGACTTTTTCGAAATCGGCATTTTCGGCGGAAAAACAGTAAGGGTACTGCCTTTGCGTCGGAAACATCCGGAAAATTTTTTTTCACGATATCGACCTGGAACCTTCGCCATTCGATTCAGTGGCTTATTCTCATTCTAAAACTGTATAGTTAAACCCATTTCCGACAACTTTTAAAATTCGTCCCTTTTGGGGTAGGGAATCCTATGTTAAATTTCCCGGAACGACACTTTTTTTTTTTAAATTTCGAGCTATCGACCTGAAACCTGCGCCATTCGATCCAAGTCATATACTTCCCAACCGATTTCAGCCACGAGAAAATTCTAAAAAATTTATTTCCATGAAAAAATCGACTTTTTCGAAATCGGCATTTTCGGCGGAAAAACAGTAAGGGTACTGCCTTTGCGTCGGAAACATCCGGAAAATTTTTTTTCACGATATCGACCTGGAACCTTCGCCATTCGATTCAGTGGCTTATTCTCATTCTAAAACTGTATAGTTAAACCCATTTCCGACAACTTTTAAAATTCGTCCCTTTTGGGGTAGGGAATCCTATGTTAAATTTCCCGGAACGACACTTTTTTTTTTTAAATTTCGAGCTATCGACCTGAAACCTGCGCCATTCGATCCAAGTCATATACTTCCCAACCGATTTCAGCCACGAGAAAATTCTAAAAAATTTATTTCCATGAAAAAATCGACTTTTTCGAAATCGGCATTTTCGGCGGAAAAACAGTAAGGGTACTGCCTTTGCGTCGGAAACATCCGGAAAATTTTTTTTCACGATATCGACCTGGAACCTTCGCCATTCGATTCAGTGGCTTATTCTCATTCTAAAACTGTATAGTTAAACCCATTTCCGACAACTTTTAAAATTCGTCCCTTTTGGGGTAGGGAATCCTATGTTAAATTTCCCGGAACGACACTTTTTTTAAAAAAATTTCGAGCTATCGACCTGAAACCTGCGCCATTCGATCCAAGTCATATACTTCCCAACCGATTTCAGCCACGAGAAAATTCTAAAAAATTTATTTCCATGAAAAAATCGACTTTTTCGAAATCGGCATTTTCGGCGGAAAAACAGTAAGGGTACTGCCTTTGCGTCGGAAACATCCGGAAAATTTTTTTTCACGATATCGACCTGGAACCTTCGCCATTCGATTCAGTGGCTTATTCTCATTCTAAAACTGTATAGTTAAACCCATTTCCGACAACTTTTAAAATTCGTCCCTTTTGGGGTAGGGAATCCTATGTTAAATTTCCCGGAACGACACTTTTTTTAAAAAAATTTCGAGCTATCGACCTGAAACCTGCGCCATTCGATCCAAGTCATATACTTCCCAACCGATTTCAGCCACGAGAAAATTCTAAAAAATTTATTTCCATGAAAAAATCGACTTTTTCGAAATCGGCATTTTCGGCGGAAAAACAGTAAGGGTACTGCCTTTGCGTCGGAAACATCCGGAAAATTTTTTTTCACGATATCGACCTGGAACCTTCGCCATTCGATTCAGTGGCTTATTCTCATTCTAAAACTGTATAGTTAAACCCATTTCCGACAACTTTTAAAATTCGTCCCTTTTGGGGTAGGGAATCCTATGTTAAATTTCCCGGAACGACACTTTTTTTAAAAAAATTTCGAGCTATCGACCTGAAACCTGCGCCATTCGATCCAAGTCATATACTTCCCAACCGATTTCAGCCACGAGAAAATTCTAAAAAATTTATTTCCATGAAAAAATCGACTTTTTCGAAATCGGCATTTTCGGCGGAAAAACAGTAAGGGTACTGCCTTTGCGTCGGAAACATCCGGAAAATTTTTTTTCACGATATCGACCTGGAACCTTCGCCATTCGATTCAGTGGCTTATTCTCATTCTAAAACTGTATAGTTAAACCCATTTCCGACAACTTTTAAAATTCGTCCCTTTTGGGGTAGGGAATCCTATGTTAAATTTCCCGGAACGACACTTTTTTTAAAAAAATTTCGAGCTATCGACCTGAAACCTGCGCCATTCGATCCAAGTCATATACTTCCCAACCGATTTCAGCCACGAGAAAATTCTAAAAAATTTATTTCCATGAAAAAATCGACTTTTCCGAAATCGGCATTTTCGGCGGAAAAACAGTAAGGGTACTGCCTTTGCGTCGGAAACATCCGGAAAATTTTTTTTCACGATATCGACCTGGAACCTTCGCCATTCGATTCAGTGGCTTATTCTCATTCTAAAACTGTATAGTTAAACCCATTTCCGACAACTTTTAAAATTCGTCCCTTTTGGGGTAGGGAATCCTATGTTAAATTTCCCGGAACGACACTTTTTTAAAAAAAATTTCGAGCTATCGACCTGAAACCTGCGCCATTCGATCCAAGTCATATACTTCCCAACCGATTTCAGCCACGAGAAAATTCTAAAAAATTTATTTCCATGAAAAAATCGACTTTTTCGAAATCGGCATTTTCGGCGGAAAAACAGTAAGGGTACTGCCTTTGCGTCGGAAACATCCGGAAAATTTTTTTTCACGATATCGACCTGGAACCTTCGCCATTCGATTCAGTGGCTTATTCTCATTCTAAAACTGTATAGTTAAACCCATTTCCGACAACTTTTAAAATTCGTCCCTTTTGGGGTAGGGAATCCTATGTTAAATTTCCCGGAACGACACTTTTTTAAAAAAAATTTCGAGCTATCGACCTGAAACCTGCGCCATTCGATCCAAGTCATATACTTCCCAACCGATTTCAGCCACGAGAAAATTCTAAAAAATTTATTTCCATGAAAAAATCGACTTTTTCGAAATCGGCATTTTCGGCGGAAAAACAGTAAGGGTACTGCCTTTGCGTCGGAAACATCCGGAAAATTTTTTTTCACGATATCGACCTGGAACCTTCGCCATTCGATTCAGTGGCTTATTCTCATTCTAAAACTGTATAGTTAAACCCATTTCCGACAACTTTTAAAATTCGTCCCTTTTGGGGTAGGGAATCCTATGTTAAATTTCCCGGAACGACACTTTTTTTTTTTAAATTTCGAGCTATCGACCTGAAACCTGCGCCATTCGATCCAAGTCATATACTTCCCAACCGATTTCAGCCACGAGAAAATTCTAAAAAATTTATTTCCATGAAAAAATCGACTTTTTCGAAATCGGCATTTTCGGCGGAAAAACAGTAAGGGTACTGCCTTTGCGTCGGAAACATCCGGAAAATTTTTTTTCACGATATCGACCTGGAACCTTCGCCATTCGATTCAGTGGCTTATTCTCATTCTAAAACTGTATAGTTAAACCCATTTCCGACAACTTTTAAAATTCGTCCCTTTTGGGGTAGGGAATCCTATGTTAAATTTCCCGGAACGACACTTTTTTAAAAAAAATTTCGAGCTATCGACCTGAAACCTGCGCCATTCGATCCAAGTCATATACTTCCCAACCGATTTCAGCCACGAGAAAATTCTAAAAAATTTATTTCCATGAAAAAATCGACTTTTTCGAAATCGGCATTTTCGGTGGAAAAACAGTAAGGGTACTGCCTTTGCGTCGGAAACATCCGGAAATTTTTTTTTCACGATATCGACCTGGAACCTTCGCCATTCGATTCAGTGGCTTATTCTCATTCTAAAACTGTATAGTTAAACCCATTTCCGACAACTTTTAAAATTCGTCCCTTTTGGGGTAGGGAATCCTATGTTAAATTTCCCGGAACGACACTTTTTTTAAAAAAATTTCGAGCTATCGACCTGAAACCTGCGCCATTCGATCCAAGTCACATACTTCCCAACCGATTTCAGCCACGAGAAAATTCTAAAAAATTTATTTCGCCGAAAAATCTGATTTTTCCGAAAACCATATTTTCGGCGAAAATCAGTAAGGAAAGCCTTTAAATACCCTCTAAATAATCCGTCGGTTCAAATGGTATAGCAGTTACTGTTACCGTAATTTTGACTGTGGTTATCCTAGCTTTGTTGGAAGTCAGAAAGTCTACACTTTTCTACCCCTAGGGTCGTAGGGGAAAAATTTGTTTTGGGGCACTTAATTAGCCTTTGATTAGCCGTTGATTTTGCAATACGTTTTATGTCAAAATTTCAATGTGGTCGTTCAGAAGTTTTTTGTCATCACGACGTGGCCCGTGTTGGCTCCGTTTGTTGCGATGGAGATGCAGTCGAGGCAGAACGATGTAGTGAGATTTTTCGGTCTGCTATGAAAAGTACTAGCGAGATTATTGAAACTATTTAGAAGACAAGATTGCCCAAAGTTTTTGTTTTAAATGTAAGGAACTTTGTTGGTGCGATAGAAGGATTTTATGTAAATGATAAAGCGATTCAAAGATATCTTGCTTTAACACGGTTCTGTCTGAGCTTATGAAAAATAAGAATAATTTTTTTTTTTTTACATTTTATTGTGAAACTAAATGCGATTCGAGTGATTGCCGGACGGTAAGCAAAACAAAGTCTTCTTCTCACACATTATTCTTATTTTTCCGCGAAAACTAAAGGCTATTAAAATTCTCCCAAGGCGCTCATCTCCATTATCACAGAAGTTATCCAAGCCCAGAGACAAAACTCGCCAACGATCTCGAATCCGCGAAAACACAGTCGAAGATTCCAGGCATCGAAGTCGGGACCGCCAGAACTCGAAACCCAATTAAAACGTGAAAAGCGCCCTAATTAACTCCTCGATTACGCCCGGTGAGTTTCGAACGTAGGGTCGAGGCGGTGGCTTCCTCGCTGCGATTTAACGGCAAACAAAGAAAAGGCGGTCGAGTCGGCGTCGGGTGAAGCGGGGATGATGGTCGCGACGACTCTCCCACCCTTGCGTCTCTCATTCGGTTCCTCGAATTCCGCGGAGCCCGAGCGAGAAGGTTACCACCGGAGGGTTGGCTCGCACCCTTCGGGATTCTCGGTATCCGCTCGCGGGTTTTCTGGGTACACATTATAATTGCGCATATTAAAATGGCGCGAGTGCCTCAGCCGGCCGGGTGAGCGGGGTGTGGACTGGCTCGGCAAGGGTGGTCGGGTTAGCGGGCACGCTTTTGCTTGATGTAACAAGCCGGCAAAAGCGAGCCATCCATCCGTCGAGGCGAAGGCTGAGGCATCTCACCGAGCTACCGTAGGACGAATAGGTTGGCACACAGAATGGGCGGCATCGCTGGAGCGAGAACCAGCCATCTTTAATCAATAATGGAGCATCACAGGGACCATGACAACAGATACCCTTTCCCGGGCTTTCCGTCTCACGGACCCGAGGGCAAGGGTTGCTACCGGGACGCCTTGGCTCTTGCCCGGTTTGCCGCTGAGGTCCTCCTCTTGCTCTACTGCCTCATCCTGTGTACGGTTTATACACTACAAGTATATTGGCTGCTGAGAGACGGAACGGCATATCCGGCACTGCTCAACGTGTACGACGATATGACTGGAGGCTTTCTGTCTCTGACCGGTCGATGTATGTGTGTTGTTCGTTTCCCCCGCGCCGCAACCCTTCTCTAACCCGTTCCATCTTCACCTTCCTCACTCTTCGAGGAATCTTTCTCACTCCGGCCTTCTCGTCCCCTCGGCAGCTTCGTCAGGAAGGATACCTCGTCGGCCCAACCCCGTCTCGGGTTGCATCCGCAACGACCCGAGAATGGATCCGTATCCCTGCCGAAATTCTATCGTACTACCTTGCTGTGTATGTGTTCCAATTCGGCGAAATACCGGGGCATCTGTGGGCTCCAAGTGTCTTCCATTGCTGAGTCTTACGTCGGAAAATCTAATAATTAATGGAAACGAGTTGATTGGAAAATCGAAAGAAATTTAATTGGGTGGCCAACTACTGTGACTTGACGGGTGCAGACGCATTGGAGATATTTGGATTAAAAAAAATTATTTCTCGTACCATCGACGATATGTTTTAGAAAAGTTTCTCCTATATTTTTCCATCTTCTTGAACGAACAATTCGCAAAACTAAACTATGGTAACACTATCTACAATAAACAGTACGACTCTCAGGACACCGTAATATTGGCCAGTAGGTCGATATCGAGAAAAATTGGTACAAAATTAAATTTGACGATTGCAGCGAACAGAAAGTTCAAATAGAAAACCAAAAAATCTGACGCTTTACAGCCATTCGTCTTTTTGTTCGTTTTCGCACGAAGCAGACTTTGAGAGATTCGAGTGGCTTGAGATTATCCAGCGAACGATTCAATCGGAGAATTCGCTCCGGTGCATGTCCCATCGAACCACTCGATATATCCGATAGCTATAATAATATAATGTATAGTAGCTATATCTCTCGAGCGTGATGTACAGTACGTATCGGTTGTTGTACGTGTACGTCCACTTATACCATAGCGCGTTCGCTGTATGGTATACGATAAGTGTTGAGGATATATACAAAATTAATAGTGTCTATGGGGGCCCTGCGAGAGGACGAGAGGGAGACCGTCTCGAGCCCCCCGAGCAGCATTATCGTCCCTCGTTTGGCCATTGGGAGCGTGTAAAGGCATGATACAGAGCCATCCGCGAGCGACCAACCGAGCGGCACCGGCCTCAAAGCGACGATCCACCATTGCCGGACACGCCGGGGGCGCAACAGCTTGATACATCGTTACACGCTGTTCCTTCCATGTGCCCTTGCAACGGCTGAGCCCCTGGCTCCTCTATCCCCGATGTACCCGGCTATTCCTGTAACTTTTGCTCCTGCTCCTGCTGTTTCGTATCCTCCCTTACCGCATCATCCATAAACGAACCCAACTCGCGTTTATTCGCATTGGGTGGAAAAATCGTGCCGGCCCTTTGTCAGCTCTCGACGAGCCGCGGAATCGCAGCTCTTATCCATTCGTTACATTCGATGATCGAAAGTCAATGATTTTTCATCAGGGGATAAGAAACAAATTTTGGACAAGTTTCGAGGACTATATGAAAACCCAGCGATGCATAAAGTATTCGAATTTTCAGAATCAACGAACATTTAAAAATTCCTGACAATTTTGTTTAAAAAAAAGGTTCAACATAATAAGGAAAACATTTTTTTTTTTTTACGATTTTTATTATGCGGAGAAGAATTCCGATAAACATTACAAAATCTTAAAGTTCGAATATCGGATCGAAGAAAATAGTGTGTTTTGTTTTGAGTTAGAAAGACCTTCAGCGCTTCGATCTATCCTATCGATCTGCAGTAATCTTCGTTCCCATTCCCATCTTCCTCTCATCCTCCGATTCTCCAACTCTTTCCCTATACAACATCACTCGGGTTTCTCAGCGACTCCCCATTCCATCGTGGACGACGAGCCATTCAACCTTCAGCGAGCACAGAAAACATCGTACAGCGTTTCCGTGTCTACCCACCCCAGGTAAAAGACGCGAGACGAGCATCCAACAACCTCACCGAAGAAACCGTAGAAAATTGTTTTCCTACGCGGTTCCGATTATCGCGAAGGATCTCGCTTGCGGTAGCCGATGACCTTAACGTCTCAAAAAAAAATAAATAAATAATCTGCAACGTGACCCGACACCGAGTGTTATTAAGGTCCGCGCCTAGTGCGATAATGTCGTCCGTGTGGTGTCCGGAATTATGTATACGAGACAGCCGATACAGTCGACGTCGGCTCGACGGAAAGACGTCTCGGAATTCCGTACGCGCAGGCACCGATAAAGGTTCAAGTCGCGGCGTTGCGAAGAGCGATGCTCGAGTACGTCGTCGCCGAAGCTCTTCGACCAAAGACCATAAAAATACCTGCATCTGCAAAATTTCACTCTGATAACTTGTAGCGCCTAGATTATTGGTTTAAGAAAAAAAAGTGTAGGAACGTTTTTTATTCGTTTTTTTCGTTCCCTACCAATTCATTTTCTTAGATTTTTTTTTTTCAATTCTTGAGCTGGTTATTACAAATTTAATATTTCAAATAATCAAACAATAAACGAAGTAAAGAAATCACGAAGGAATTGAAAAAAAAAAAAAAAAAAATCGAAAATACGGTATTTTTTAAATGGTGCAGAATTATAAGTAGAAAAAAAAATCCCGACGATTTTTTTTTCTTCGCTCATTATTTATCTCTTGGTAGCGTGCCAAAATATTAAATTCGTAAGAACTAGCTCAAAAATTTAAAAAAAAAAAAAAAACACTGAGAAAATGCGTTGGCGATGAAACAAAAAACGAACGAAAAAGTCCTTTCACGTTTATTCTCTCAAACCGATAATTAAGGCGCCACAAGTTGCCAAAGTAGATTCATGCAGATGCGGATATTTTTATGGTCATCTTCGGCTCAGGCGAGAGCGCGGACGAAGAAGTCTTCCGAGTCGGGATACTCGAGTGTAGCGGCTGCGACTGTAACCCAGGGACATCGAAGAGTCTCTCGAGGGCGCGCGCGCGCGCGAGAGAGCAGTGGTGTTCACTGTTTTATGGAGGCATCAATTACTTTAATATTCACGGTCGTAATATCGCGGCGAACGCCGCGATAGCTGTACAGCGAGGCGTGTTGTCCGGTTTATAAATGTGTATAGCTGTAGGATTGGTCACGAGCGCGGACCCGACCTCGAGGGGGAGGGGAAAGGGGCGAGAGACGCTCATGGGCGCGCATAGAGGGCGAGAAAAAAAATGAAACGTTAGCGGGTCGCAGTTATAGGTGTCAGCGATCGTAAACCACGGCACGGGAAGACACGGAAAGATGAAAGAGAATCGCGCTAGGCCGTACTTTGTAGCGTTATCATTTTCGAGAGAAAACTCGATCGAAGGAAATTACCAAGCAACAAAAATATATTTTATAGCTGTCTTTAAAAAAAAATATATATATATATATATAATGTTGAAAACTTAAGCTTATGTGACACGATGAGATGGAAGAGACAACCTTTTCCGTCTTGCGCTGCAGCGTTTCGTTCTTTGCAGCCTTATCGTTTTTAAGCGAATTCTCGATAGAGGAAGAAAAAAAATCAAACCAGGAATGGCGGCAATAATATTTTACAAGTGAAATAAAAGAAATGATAAATACAGAATTTGCGGGGCGTGGCGAGGTGAATAGAAAGAACAGCGAAGAAAGTAGCCTGAATGGTGTCGAGGGCCTCGGTCGGATTATAATAATGTTTACTATGCGACTACGCGGTCGCTCGGTTTTTAATGGCCCCATAAAGAATCGTCGAGACTCGCGCGTTTAACCCGGCAACTACCATCTGCTCGTTAGAGAACTCACGCGTTCACGAGTTCCTAACAGGTACGAAGAAGTACGGGAATGCTTGGCACTGCTGTGGCAAGTGGAGAAGATTTTTGATTTTTTTTTACACTTCACTTTATGTTATTTTACGCTGCGAGGATGATATGGACTATCTTTATCGAAGTCCACAAGAGAACGGATATGTGAGAATTTACTGTACACGAGTAAACAGAGGAAGAATCGTTATCTCGCTTCTATCAAGATAGAAATTGGCAATAATCTCGTTTCGATCAGTCTGATCGTCATTTTTTCAACACCAAGACGACTCAAGTTAAATTTTTCGAATTGCATCCGATTCTTTGAACTGCTACAAATTCTGCTATCTTGCGAGTGGCCAGATTGCACAATGAATTATTGGCATTGAATTTCACGTGTCCTGCGCTCGAGGCCTTCAAGAAATTGGCGGATACCAAAATATTCTGTCTTAAAATCATATATTGTTAGACAAACGAATTTAAAAAAGTATCATTCAAAGTGTTCACAGCTTTTAAAGTTCGTAATCCAAAGCTTTAAAATCGGAATGTCTGGAGAAATTCGTGAAAGAACGAAAGTAAATTAAATAAAAATGAGATAGAAAAACAAGAGAGCCGAGGTTTAGGGTAAAACCGAGAAAGTCTGTTGAATTTTTTTTTGGTCAATGGCAATGCGGTAATGTCTCACGAAAGTCACTAAATAATTATCGTGCGGTTTCGTTGAGCACGCGCCTTTGGCAAGCAACAGCCTTTCGGCCTGTCGTCGGACCAACACATCCGTCCTTTAACGACCTCTACTCTGCTACACGCTCGCCAATTCGTTTCTCCTGTCTCGTTTGTATTTTTTTTTTTCTACTAATTATTTTGCCGAATTGAGGGGTTCGCTGGATGAGTCGGGCTATCCACGGTACGAGAACGAAACCGAAGACGATGAGCGATGCAAGCACACTTACGTCTTGTTCCTCGTATTTTTATTTTTTATAATACTCGTCTTCGTCCCCGAAGAGCAGCCGGAAGATATCGCGAGGCGCAGCGACCGCACAATAAACCTTGGCGCGTGCTGTCAGCACGGCCTCGAACTCAACTTCCGGTCAAGAATATCTGCCGCTGCGGCTGTTACCGTGACGGGTACAACCGGAAACCGGCTGACACCTACATTCCCAAGGCGTCGCACGCGCGACACGCCAAATTTTCTCATAATAAAATAATAATAATTCAATACGATTCCCTGATTTATCCCTCATCACTTTTTTACACCTCATTCATTTTTTGACTCCGCGATATTTGCAAGATTTCCGTGTTTCCCTGGACTTTCAACACCTACGTGTGATCTTCCGGATGGTCATTACGACGATCTTGTCGCACGGTCGTTAGATCGCTCGTCACAAGTGGCGATACAGTTACAGTGTTAATGCGGCTCGATTACTCGATGCCACGCAATGTCGTTATTTATTATCGGCGACGAAGGTCGCGGTGATTTTCCTACGTAGCCAATGGCGATTAGTCGTATATAGCGCGTTATTTAAAAACCGTGACGCTATATCACGCCTGCGCAATGGACAGAGTGCGATATAAATGCGCCACTCGATTGAGACTTTGACGAGTGCCGTCGTCGATACACACCGTCAGCCGCAAATTCAACAAACTCGTTACAAATTAACTGCCACATTGCCCCGGGACAAGGAATATATATGAAGCGATAAAGTATGCACAGCGACGGATAATTATTTGCGGTCGTAAATGTCCCGGAGGACTGTTTCGCGGGGTCACCTCGTAATTCATTCGGGCATAAATATACTAAGCCCTATTTTATCGACCGAGAAACATGCGACAAAAAAAAAAGACGAATATCTATCCGGAGGAAAATCTTGGTGGGGATGAAAATGAAATTTTATTGAAAAAAATCGACTGTAGCCACGTTGCAGAAAAATAAT
>OZ021685.1:2334224-2364009 GCA_963978505.1 Listrodromus nycthemerus
ATTTCAGCCACGAGAAAATTCTAAAAAATTTATTTCCATGAAAAAATCGACTTTTTCGAAATCGGCATTTTCGGCGGAAAAACAGTAAGGGTACTGCCTTTGCGTCGGAAACATCCGGAAAATTTTTTTTCACGATATCGACCTGGAACCTTCGCCATTCGATTCAGTGGCTTATTCTCATTCTAAAACTGTATAGTTAAACCCATTTCCGACAACTTTTAAAATTCGTCCCTTTTGGGGTAGGGAATCCTATGTTAAATTTCCCGGAACGACACTTTTTTTAAAAAAATTTCGAGCTATCGACCTGAAACCTGCGCCATTCGATCCAAGTCATATACTTCCCAACCGATTTCAGCCACGAGAAAATTCTAAAAAATTTATTTCCATGAAAAAATCGACTTTTTCGAAATCGGCATTTTCGGCGGAAAAACAGTAAGGGTACTGCCTTTGCGTCGGAAACATCCGGAAAATTTTTTTTCACGATATCGACCTGGAACCTTCGCCATTCGATTCAGTGGCTTATTCTCATTCTAAAACTGTATAGTTAAACCCATTTCCGACAACTTTTAAAATTCGTCCCTTTTGGGGTAGGGAATCCTATGTTAAATTTCCCGGAACGACACTTTTTTTTAAAAAATTTCGAGCTATCGACCTGAAACCTGCGCCATTCGATCCAAGTCATATACTTCCCAACCGATTTCAGCCACGAGAAAATTCTAAAAAATTTATTTCCATGAAAAAATCGACTTTTTCGAAATCGGCATTTTCGGCGGAAAAACAGTAAGGGTACTGCCTTTGCGTCGGAAACATCCGGAAAATTTTTTTTCACGATATCGACCTGGAACCTTCGCCATTCGATTCAGTGGCTTATTCTCATTCTAAAACTGTATAGTTAAACCCATTTCCGACAACTTTTAAAATTCGTCCCTTTTGGGGTAGGGAATCCTATGTTAAATTTCCCGGAACGACACTTTTTTTTAAAAAATTTCGAGCTATCGACCTGAAACCTGCGCCATTCGATCCAAGTCATATACTTCCCAACCGATTTCAGCCACGAGAAAATTCTAAAAAATTTATTTCCATGAAAAAATCGACTTTTTCGAAATCGGCATTTTCGGCGGAAAAACAGTAAGGGTACTGCCTTTGCGTCGGAAACATCCGGAAAATTTTTTTTCACGATATCGACCTGGAACCTTCGCCATTCGATTCAGTGGCTTATTCTCATTCTAAAACTGTATAGTTAAACCCATTTCCGACAACTTTTAAAATTCGTCCCTTTTGGGGTAGGGAATCCTATGTTAAATTTCCCGGAACGACACTTTTTTTTAAAAAATTTCGAGCTATCGACCTGAAACCTGCGCCATTCGATCCAAGTCATATACTTCCCAACCGATTTCAGCCACGAGAAAATTCTAAAAAATTTATTTCCATGAAAAAATCGACTTTTTCGAAATCGGCATTTTCGGCGGAAAAACAGTAAGGGTACTGCCTTTGCGTCGGAAACATCCGGAAAATTTTTTTTCACGATATCGACCTGGAACCTTCGCCATTCGATTCAGTGGCTTATTCTCATTCTAAAACTGTATAGTTAAACCCATTTCCGACAACTTTTAAAATTCGTCCCTTTTGGGGTAGGGAATCCTATGTTAAATTTCCCGGAACGACACTTTTTTTTAAAAAATTTCGAGCTATCGACCTGAAACCTGCGCCATTCGATCCAAGTCATATACTTCCCAACCGATTTCAGCCACGAGAAAATTCTAAAAAATTTATTTCCATGAAAAAATCGACTTTTTCGAAATCGGCATTTTCGGCGGAAAAACAGTAAGGGTACTGCCTTTGCGTCGGAAACATCCGGAAAATTTTTTTTCACGATATCGACCTGGAACCTTCGCCATTCGATTCAGTGGCTTATTCTCATTCTAAAACTGTATAGTTAAACCCATTTCCGACAACTTTTAAAATTCGTCCCTTTTGGGGTAGGGAATCCTATGTTAAATTTCCCGGAACGACACTTTTTTTTAAAAAATTTCGAGCTATCGACCTGAAACCTGCGCCATTCGATCCAAGTCATATACTTCCCAACCGATTTCAGCCACGAGAAAATTCTAAAAAATTTATTTCCATGAAAAAATCGACTTTTTCGAAATCGGCATTTTCGGCGGAAAAACAGTAAGGGTACTGCCTTTGCGTCGGAAACATCCGGAAAATTTTTTTTCACGATATCGACCTGGAACCTTCGCCATTCGATTCAGTGGCTTATTCTCATTCTAAAACTGTATAGTTAAACCCATTTCCGACAACTTTTAAAATTCGTCCCTTTTGGGGTAGGGAATCCTATGTTAAATTTCCCGGAACGACACTTTTTTTTAAAAAATTTCGAGCTATCGACCTGAAACCTGCGCCATTCGATCCAAGTCATATACTTCCCAACCGATTTCAGCCACGAGAAAATTCTAAAAAATTTATTTCCATGAAAAAATCGACTTTTTCGAAATCGGCATTTTCGGCGGAAAAACAGTAAGGGTACTGCCTTTGCGTCGGAAACATCCGGAAAATTTTTTTTCACGATATCGACCTGGAACCTTCGCCATTCGATTCAGTGGCTTATTCTCATTCTAAAACTGTATAGTTAAACCCATTTCCGACAACTTTTAAAATTCGTCCCTTTTGGGGTAGGGAATCCTATGTTAAATTTCCCGGAACGACACTTTTTTTAAAAAAATTTCGAGCTATCGACCTGAAACCTGCGCCATTCGATCCAAGTCATATACTTCCCAACCGATTTCAGCCACGAGAAAATTCTAAAAAATTTATTTCCATGAAAAAATCGACTTTTTCGAAATCGGCATTTTCGGCGGAAAAACAGTAAGGGTACTGCCTTTGCGTCGGAAACATCCGGAAAATTTTTTTTCACGATATCGACCTGGAACCTTCGCCATTCGATTCAGTGGCTTATTCTCATTCTAAAACTGTATAGTTAAACCCATTTCCGACAACTTTTAAAATTCGTCCCTTTTGGGGTAGGGAATCCTATGTTAAATTTCCCGGAACGACACTTTTTTTAAAAAAATTTCGAGCTATCGACCTGAAACCTGCGCCATTCGATCCAAGTCATATACTTCCCAACCGATTTCAGCCACGAGAAAATTCTAAAAAATTTATTTCCATGAAAAAATCGACTTTTTCGAAATCGGCATTTTCGGCGGAAAAACAGTAAGGGTACTGCCTTTGCGTCGGAAACATCCGGAAAATTTTTTTTCACGATATCGACCTGGAACCTTCGCCATTCGATTCAGTGGCTTATTCTCATTCTAAAACTGTATAGTTAAACCCATTTCCGACAACTTTTAAAATTCGTCCCTTTTGGGGTAGGGAATCCTATGTTAAATTTCCCGGAACGACACTTTTTTTAAAAAAATTTCGAGCTATCGACCTGAAACCTGCGCCATTCGATCCAAGTCATATACTTCCCAACCGATTTCAGCCACGAGAAAATTCTAAAAAATTTATTTCCATGAAAAAATCGACTTTTTCGAAATCGGCATTTTCGGCGGAAAAACAGTAAGGGTACTGCCTTTGCGTCGGAAACATCCGGAAAATTTTTTTTCACGATATCGACCTGGAACCTTCGCCATTCGATTCAGTGGCTTATTCTCATTCTAAAACTGTATAGTTAAACCCATTTCCGACAACTTTTAAAATTCGTCCCTTTTGGGGTAGGGAATCCTATGTTAAATTTCCCGGAACGACACTTTTTTTTAAAAAATTTCGAGCTATCGACCTGAAACCTGCGCCATTCGATCCAAGTCATATACTTCCCAACCGATTTCAGCCACGAGAAAATTCTAAAAAATTTATTTCCATGAAAAAATCGACTTTTTCGAAATCGGCATTTTCGGCGGAAAAACAGTAAGGGTACTGCCTTTGCGTCGGAAACATCCGGAAAATTTTTTTTCACGATATCGACCTGGAACCTTCGCCATTCGATTCAGTGGCTTATTCTCATTCTAAAACTGTATAGTTAAACCCATTTCCGACAACTTTTAAAATTCGTCCCTTTTGGGGTAGGGAATCCTATGTTAAATTTCCCGGAACGACACTTTTTTTTAAAAAATTTCGAGCTATCGACCTGAAACCTGCGCCATTCGATCCAAGTCATATACTTCCCAACCGATTTCAGCCACGAGAAAATTCTAAAAAATTTATTTCCATGAAAAAATCGACTTTTTCGAAATCGGCATTTTCGGCGGAAAAACAGTAAGGGTACTGCCTTTGCGTCGGAAACATCCGGAAAATTTTTTTTCACGATATCGACCTGGAACCTTCGCCATTCGATTCAGTGGCTTATTCTCATTCTAAAACTGTATAGTTAAACCCATTTCCGACAACTTTTAAAATTCGTCCCTTTTGGGGTAGGGAATCCTATGTTAAATTTCCCGGAACGACACTTTTTTTTTAAAAATTTCGAGCTATCGACCTGAAACCTGCGCCATTCGATCCAAGTCATATACTTCCCAACCGATTTCAGCCACGAGAAAATTCTAAAAAATTTATTTCCATGAAAAAATCGACTTTTTCGAAATCGGCATTTTCGGCGGAAAAACAGTAAGGGTACTGCCTTTGCGTCGGAAACATCCGGAAAATTTTTTTTCACGATATCGACCTGGAACCTTCGCCATTCGATTCAGTGGCTTATTCTCATTCTAAAACTGTATAGTTAAACCCATTTCCGACAACTTTTAAAATTCGTCCCTTTTGGGGTAGGGAATCCTATGTTAAATTTCCCGGAACGACACTTTTTTTTAAAAAATTTCGAGCTATCGACCTGAAACCTGCGCCATTCGATCCAAGTCATATACTTCCCAACCGATTTCAGCCACGAGAAAATTCTAAAAAATTTATTTCCATGAAAAAATCGACTTTTTCGAAATCGGCATTTTCGGCGGAAAAACAGTAAGGGTACTGCCTTTGCGTCGGAAACATCCGGAAAATTTTTTTTCACGATATCGACCTGGAACCTTCGCCATTCGATTCAGTGGCTTATTCTCATTCTAAAACTGTATAGTTAAACCCATTTCCGACAACTTTTAAAATTCGTCCCTTTTGGGGTAGGGAATCCTATGTTAAATTTCCCGGAACGACACTTTTTTTTAAAAAATTTCGAGCTATCGACCTGAAACCTGCGCCATTCGATCCAAGTCATATACTTCCCAACCGATTTCAGCCACGAGAAAATTCTAAAAAATTTATTTCCATGAAAAAATCGACTTTTTCGAAATCGGCATTTTCGGCGGAAAAACAGTAAGGGTACTGCCTTTGCGTCGGAAACATCCGGAAAATTTTTTTTCACGATATCGACCTGGAACCTTCGCCATTCGATTCAGTGGCTTATTCTCATTCTAAAACTGTATAGTTAAACCCATTTCCGACAACTTTTAAAATTCGTCCCTTTTGGGGTAGGGAATCCTATGTTAAATTTCCCGGAACGACACTTTTTTTTAAAAAATTTCGAGCTATCGACCTGAAACCTGCGCCATTCGATCCAAGTCATATACTTCCCAACCGATTTCAGCCACGAGAAAATTCTAAAAAATTTATTTCCATGAAAAAATCGACTTTTTCGAAATCGGCATTTTCGGCGGAAAAACAGTAAGGGTACTGCCTTTGCGTCGGAAACATCCGGAAAATTTTTTTTCACGATATCGACCTGGAACCTTCGCCATTCGATTCAGTGGCTTATTCTCATTCTAAAACTGTATAGTTAAACCCATTTCCGACAACTTTTAAAATTCGTCCCTTTTGGGGTAGGGAATCCTATGTTAAATTTCCCGGAACGACACTTTTTTTTAAAAAATTTCGAGCTATCGACCTGAAACCTGCGCCATTCGATCCAAGTCATATACTTCCCAACCGATTTCAGCCACGAGAAAATTCTAAAAAATTTATTTCCATGAAAAAATCGACTTTTTCGAAATCGGCATTTTCGGCGGAAAAACAGTAAGGGTACTGCCTTTGCGTCGGAAACATCCGGAAAATTTTTTTTCACGATATCGACCTGGAACCTTCGCCATTCGATTCAGTGGCTTATTCTCATTCTAAAACTGTATAGTTAAACCCATTTCCGACAACTTTTAAAATTCGTCCCTTTTGGGGTAGGGAATCCTATGTTAAATTTCCCGGAACGACACTTTTTTTTAAAAAATTTCGAGCTATCGACCTGAAACCTGCGCCATTCGATCCAAGTCATATACTTCCCAACCGATTTCAGCCACGAGAAAATTCTAAAAAATTTATTTCCATGAAAAAATCGACTTTTTCGAAATCGGCATTTTCGGCGGAAAAACAGTAAGGGTACTGCCTTTGCGTCGGAAACATCCGGAAAATTTTTTTTCACGATATCGACCTGGAACCTTCGCCATTCGATTCAGTGGCTTATTCTCATTCTAAAACTGTATAGTTAAACCCATTTCCGACAACTTTTAAAATTCGTCCCTTTTGGGGTAGGGAATCCTATGTTAAATTTCCCGGAACGACACTTTTTTTTAAAAAATTTCGAGCTATCGACCTGAAACCTGCGCCATTCGATCCAAGTCATATACTTCCCAACCGATTTCAGCCACGAGAAAATTCTAAAAAATTTATTTCCATGAAAAAATCGACTTTTTCGAAATCGGCATTTTCGGCGGAAAAACAGTAAGGGTACTGCCTTTGCGTCGGAAACATCCGGAAAATTTTTTTTCACGATATCGACCTGGAACCTTCGCCATTCGATTCAGTGGCTTATTCTCATTCTAAAACTGTATAGTTAAACCCATTTCCGACAACTTTTAAAATTCGTCCCTTTTGGGGTAGGGAATCCTATGTTAAATTTCCCGGAACGACACTTTTTTTTAAAAAATTTCGAGCTATCGACCTGAAACCTGCGCCATTCGATCCAAGTCATATACTTCCCAACCGATTTCAGCCACGAGAAAATTCTAAAAAATTTATTTCCATGAAAAAATCGACTTTTTCGAAATCGGCATTTTCGGCGGAAAAACAGTAAGGGTACTGCCTTTGCGTCGGAAACATCCGGAAAATTTTTTTTCACGATATCGACCTGGAACCTTCGCCATTCGATTCAGTGGCTTATTCTCATTCTAAAACTGTATAGTTAAACCCATTTCCGACAACTTTTAAAATTCGTCCCTTTTGGGGTAGGGAATCCTATGTTAAATTTCCCGGAACGACACTTTTTTTAAAAAAATTTCGAGCTATCGACCTGAAACCTGCGCCATTCGATCCAAGTCATATACTTCCCAACCGATTTCAGCCACGAGAAAATTCTAAAAAATTTATTTCCATGAAAAAATCGACTTTTTCGAAATCGGCATTTTCGGCGGAAAAACAGTAAGGGTACTGCCTTTGCGTCGGAAACATCCGGAAAATTTTTTTTCACGATATCGACCTGGAACCTTCGCCATTCGATTCAGTGGCTTATTCTCATTCTAAAACTGTATAGTTAAACCCATTTCCGACAACTTTTAAAATTCGTCCCTTTTGGGGTAGGGAATCCTATGTTAAATTTCCCGGAACGACACTTTTTTTTTAAAAATTTCGAGCTATCGACCTGAAACCTGCGCCATTCGATCCAAGTCATATACTTCCCAACCGATTTCAGCCACGAGAAAATTCTAAAAAATTTATTTCCATGAAAAAATCGACTTTTTCGAAATCGGCATTTTCGGCGGAAAAACAGTAAGGGTACTGCCTTTGCGTCGGAAACATCCGGAAAATTTTTTTTCACGATATCGACCTGGAACCTTCGCCATTCGATTCAGTGGCTTATTCTCATTCTAAAACTGTATAGTTAAACCCATTTCCGACAACTTTTAAAATTCGTCCCTTTTGGGGTAGGGAATCCTATGTTAAATTTCCCGGAACGACACTTTTTTTAAAAAAATTTCGAGCTATCGACCTGAAACCTGCGCCATTCGATCCAAGTCATATACTTCCCAACCGATTTCAGCCACGAGAAAATTCTAAAAAATTTATTTCCATGAAAAAATCGACTTTTTCGAAATCGGCATTTTCGGCGGAAAAACAGTAAGGGTACTGCCTTTGCGTCGGAAACATCCGGAAAATTTTTTTTCACGATATCGACCTGGAACCTTCGCCATTCGATTCAGTGGCTTATTCTCATTCTAAAACTGTATAGTTAAACCCATTTCCGACAACTTTTAAAATTCGTCCCTTTTGGGGTAGGGAATCCTATGTTAAATTTCCCGGAACGACACTTTTTTTAAAAAAATTTCGAGCTATCGACCTGAAACCTGCGCCATTCGATCCAAGTCATATACTTCCCAACCGATTTCAGCCACGAGAAAATTCTAAAAAATTTATTTCCATGAAAAAATCGACTTTTTCGAAATCGGCATTTTCGGCGGAAAAACAGTAAGGGTACTGCCTTTGCGTCGGAAACATCCGGAAAATTTTTTTTCACGATATCGACCTGGAACCTTCGCCATTCGATTCAGTGGCTTATTCTCATTCTAAAACTGTATAGTTAAACCCATTTCCGACAACTTTTAAAATTCGTCCCTTTTGGGGTAGGGAATCCTATGTTAAATTTCCCGGAACGACACTTTTTTTAAAAAAATTTCGAGCTATCGACCTGAAACCTGCGCCATTCGATCCAAGTCATATACTTCCCAACCGATTTCAGCCACGAGAAAATTCTAAAAAATTTATTTCCATGAAAAAATCGACTTTTTCGAAATCGGCATTTTCGGCGGAAAAACAGTAAGGGTACTGCCTTTGCGTCGGAAACATCCGGAAAATTTTTTTTCACGATATCGACCTGGAACCTTCGCCATTCGATTCAGTGGCTTATTCTCATTCTAAAACTGTATAGTTAAACCCATTTCCGACAACTTTTAAAATTCGTCCCTTTTGGGGTAGGGAATCCTATGTTAAATTTCCCGGAACGACACTTTTTTTTTTTAAATTTCGAGCTATCGACCTGAAACCTGCGCCATTCGATCCAAGTCATATACTTCCCAACCGATTTCAGCCACGAGAAAATTCTAAAAAATTTATTTCCATGAAAAAATCGACTTTTTCGAAATCGGCATTTTCGGCGGAAAAACAGTAAGGGTACTGCCTTTGCGTCGGAAACATCCGGAAAATTTTTTTTCACGATATCGACCTGGAACCTTCGCCATTCGATTCAGTGGCTTATTCTCATTCTAAAACTGTATAGTTAAACCCATTTCCGACAACTTTTAAAATTCGTCCCTTTTGGGGTAGGGAATCCTATGTTAAATTTCCCGGAACGACACTTTTTTTTTTTAAATTTCGAGCTATCGACCTGAAACCTGCGCCATTCGATCCAAGTCATATACTTCCCAACCGATTTCAGCCACGAGAAAATTCTAAAAAATTTATTTCCATGAAAAAATCGACTTTTTCGAAATCGGCATTTTCGGCGGAAAAACAGTAAGGGTACTGCCTTTGCGTCGGAAACATCCGGAAAATTTTTTTTCACGATATCGACCTGGAACCTTCGCCATTCGATTCAGTGGCTTATTCTCATTCTAAAACTGTATAGTTAAACCCATTTCCGACAACTTTTAAAATTCGTCCCTTTTGGGGTAGGGAATCCTATGTTAAATTTCCCGGAACGACACTTTTTTTTAAAAAATTTCGAGCTATCGACCTGAAACCTGCGCCATTCGATCCAAGTCATATACTTCCCAACCGATTTCAGCCACGAGAAAATTCTAAAAAATTTATTTCCATGAAAAAATCGACTTTTTCGAAATCGGCATTTTCGGCGGAAAAACAGTAAGGGTACTGCCTTTGCGTCGGAAACATCTGGAAAATTTTTTTTCACGATATCGACCTGGAACCTTCGCCATTCGATTCAGTGGCTTATTCTCATTCTAAAACTGTATAGTTAAACCCATTTCCGACAACTTTTAAAATTCGTCCCTTTTGGGGTAGGGAATCCTATGTTAAATTTCCCGGAACGACACTTTTTTTAAAAAAATTTCGAGCTATCGACCTGAAACCTGCGCCATTCGATCCAAGTCATATACTTCCCAACCGATTTCAGCCACGAGAAAATTCTAAAAAATTTATTTCCATGAAAAAATCGACTTTTTCGAAATCGGCATTTTCGGCGGAAAAACAGTAAGGGTACTGCCTTTGCGTCGGAAACATCCGGAAAATTTTTTTTCACGATATCGACCTGGAACCTTCGCCATTCGATTCAGTGGCTTATTCTCATTCTAAAACTGTATAGTTAAACCCATTTCCGACAACTTTTAAAATTCGTCCCTTTTGGGGTAGGGAATCCTATGTTAAATTTCCCGGAACGACACTTTTTTAAAAAAAATTTCGAGCTATCGACCTGAAACCTGCGCCATTCGATCCAAGTCATATACTTCCCAACCGATTTCAGCCACGAGAAAATTCTAAAAAATTTATTTCCATGAAAAAATCGACTTTTTCGAAATCGGCATTTTCGGCGGAAAAACAGTAAGGGTACTGCCTTTGCGTCGGAAACATCCGGAAAATTTTTTTTCACGATATCGACCTGGAACCTTCGCCATTCGATTCAGTGGCTTATTCTCATTCTAAAACTGTATAGTTAAACCCATTTCCGACAACTTTTAAAATTCGTCCCTTTTGGGGTAGGGAATCCTATGTTAAATTTCCCGGAACGACACTTTTTTTGAAAAAATTTCGAGCTATCGACCTGAAACCTGCGCCATTCGATCCAAGTCATATACTTCCCAACCGATTTCAGCCACGAGAAAATTCTAAAAAATTTATTTCCATGAAAAAATCGACTTTTTCGAAATCGGCATTTTCGGCGGAAAAACAGTAAGGGTACTGCCTTTGCGTCGGAAACATCCGGAAAATTTTTTTTCACGATATCGACCTGGAACCTTCGCCATTCGATTCAGTGGCTTATTCTCATTCTAAAACTGTATAGTTAAACCCATTTCCGACAACTTTTAAAATTCGTCCCTTTTGGGGTAGGGAATCCTATGTTAAATTTCCCGGAACGACACTTTTTTAAAAAAATTTCGAGCTATCGACCTGAAACCTGCGCCATTCGATCCAAGTCATATACTTCCCAACCGATTTCAGCCACGAGAAAATTCTAAAAAATTTATTTCCATGAAAAAATCGACTTTTTCGAAATCGGCATTTTCGGCGGAAAAACAGTAAGGGTACTGCCTTTGCGTCGGAAACATCCGGAAAATTTTTTTTCACGATATCGACCTGGAACCTTCGCCATTCGATTCAGTGGCTTATTCTCATTCTAAAACTGTATAGTTAAACCCATTTCCGACAACTTTTAAAATTCGTCCCTTTTGGGGTAGGGAATCCTATGTTAAATTTCCCGGAACGACACTTTTTTTAAAAAATTTCGAGCTATCGACCTGAAACCTGCGCCATTCGATCCAAGTCATATACTTCCCAACCGATTTCAGCCACGAGAAAATTCTAAAAAATTTATTTCCATGAAAAAATCGACTTTTTCGAAATCGGCATTTTCGGCGGAAAAACAGTAAGGGTACTGCCTTTGCGTCGGAAACATCCGGAAAATTTTTTTTCACGATATCGACCTGGAACCTTCGCCATTCGATTCAGTGGCTTATTCTCATTCTAAAACTGTATAGTTAAACCCATTTCCGACAACTTTTAAAATTCGTCCCTTTTGGGGTAGGGAATCCTATGTTAAATTTCCCGGAACGACACTTTTTTTTTAAAAATTTCGAGCTATCGACCTGAAACCTGCGCCATTCGATCCAAGTCATATACTTCCCAACCGATTTCAGCCACGAGAAAATTCTAAAAAATTTATTTCCATGAAAAAATCGACTTTTTCGAAATCGGCATTTTCGGCGGAAAAACAGTAAGGGTACTGCCTTTGCGTCGGAAACATCCGGAAAATTTTTTTTCACGATATCGACCTGGAACCTTCGCCATTCGATTCAGTGGCTTATTCTCATTCTAAAACTGTATAGTTAAACCCATTTCCGACAACTTTTAAAATTCGTCCCTTTTGGGGTAGGGAATCCTATGTTAAATTTCCCGGAACGACACTTTTTTTTTAAAAATTTCGAGCTATCGACCTGAAACCTGCGCCATTCGATCCAAGTCATATACTTCCCAACCGATTTCAGCCACGAGAAAATTCTAAAAAATTTATTTCCATGAAAAAATCGACTTTTTCGAAATCGGCATTTTCGGCGGAAAAACAGTAAGGGTACTGCCTTTGCGTCGGAAACATCCGGAAAATTTTTTTTCACGATATCGACCTGGAACCTTCGCCATTCGATTCAGTGGCTTATTCTCATTCTAAAACTGTATAGTTAAACCCATTTCCGACAACTTTTAAAATTCGTCCCTTTTGGGGTAGGGAATCCTATGTTAAATTTCCCGGAACGACACTTTTTTTTAATAAAAATTTCGAGCTATCGACCTGAAACCTGCGCCATTCGATCCAAGTCATATACTTCCCAACCGATTTCAGCCACGAGAAAATTCTAAAAAATTTATTTCCATGAAAAAATCGACTTTTTCGAAATCGGCATTTTCGGCGGAAAAACAGTAAGGGTACTGCCTTTGCGTCGGAAACATCCGGAAAATTTTTTTTCACGATATCGACCTGGAACCTTCGCCATTCGATTCAGTGGCTTATTCTCATTCTAAAACTGTATAGTTAAACCCATTTCCGACAACTTTTAAAATTCGTCCCTTTTGGGGTAGGGAATCCTATGTTAAATTTCCCGGAACGACACTTTTTTTTTAAAAATTTCGAGCTATCGACCTGAAACCTGCGCCATTCGATCCAAGTCATATACTTCCCAACCGATTTCAGCCACGAGAAAATTCTAAAAAATTTATTTCCATGAAAAAATCGACTTTTTCGAAATCGGCATTTTCGGCGGAAAAACAGTAAGGGTACTGCCTTTGCGTCGGAAACATCCGGAAAATTTTTTTTCACGATATCGACCTGGAACCTTCGCCATTCGATTCAGTGGCTTATTCTCATTCTAAAACTGTATAGTTAAACCCATTTCCGACAACTTTTAAAATTCGTCCCTTTTGGGGTAGGGAATCCTATGTTAAATTTCCCGGAACGACACTTTTTTTATAAAAATTTCGAGCTATCGACCTGAAACCTGCGCCATTCGATCCAAGTCATATACTTCCCAACCGATTTCAGCCACGAGAAAATTCTAAAAAATTTATTTCCATGAAAAAATCGACTTTTTCGAAATCGGCATTTTCGGCGGAAAAACAGTAAGGGTACTGCCTTTGCGTCGGAAACATCCGGAAAATTTTTTTTCACGATATCGACCTGGAACCTTCGCCATTCGATTCAGTGGCTTATTCTCATTCTAAAACTGTATAGTTAAACCCATTTCCGACAACTTTTAAAATTCGTCCCTTTTGGGGTAGGGAATCCTATGTTAAATTTCCCGGAACGACACTTTTTTTAAAAAAATTTCGAGCTATCGACCTGAAACCTGCGCCATTCGATCCAAGTCATATACTTCCCAACCGATTTCAGCCACGAGAAAATTCTAAAAAATTTATTTCCATGAAAAAATCGACTTTTTCGAAATCGGCATTTTCGGCGGAAAAACAGTAAGGGTACTGCCTTTGCGTCGGAAACATCCGGAAAATTTTTTTTCACGATATCGACCTGGAACCTTCGCCATTCGATTCAGTGGCTTATTCTCATTCTAAAACTGTATAGTTAAACCCATTTCCGACAACTTTTAAAATTCGTCCCTTTTGGGGTAGGGAATCCTATGTTAAATTTCCCGGAACGACACTTTTTTTTTTAAAATTTCGAGCTATCGACCTGAAACCTGCGCCATTCGATCCAAGTCATATACTTCCCAACCGATTTCAGCCACGAGAAAATTCTAAAAAATTTATTTCCATGAAAAAATCGACTTTTTCGAAATCGGCATTTTCGGCGGAAAAACAGTAAGGGTACTGCCTTTGCGTCGGAAACATCCGGAAAATTTTTTTTCACGATATCGACCTGGAACCTTCGCCATTCGATTCAGTGGCTTATTCTCATTCTAAAACTGTATAGTTAAACCCATTTCCGACAACTTTTAAAATTCGTCCCTTTTGGGGTAGGGAATCCTATGTTAAATTTCCCGGAACGACACTTTTTTTTTAAAAATTTCGAGCTATCGACCTGAAACCTGCGCCATTCGATCCAAGTCATATACTTCCCAACCGATTTCAGCCACGAGAAAATTCTAAAAAATTTATTTCCATGAAAAAATCGACTTTTTCGAAATCGGCATTTTCGGCGGAAAAACAGTAAGGGTACTGCCTTTGCGTCGGAAACATCCGGAAAATTTTTTTTCACGATATCGACCTGGAACCTTCGCCATTCGATTCAGTGGCTTATTCTCATTCTAAAACTGTATAGTTAAACCCATTTCCGACAACTTTTAAAATTCGTCCCTTTTGGGGTAGGGAATCCTATGTTAAATTTCCCGGAACGACACTTTTTTTAAAAAAATTTCGAGCTATCGACCTGAAACCTGCGCCATTCGATCCAAGTCATATACTTCCCAACCGATTTCAGCCACGAGAAAATTCTAAAAAATTTATTTCCATGAAAAAATCGACTTTTTCGAAATCGGCATTTTCGGCGGAAAAACAGTAAGGGTACTGCCTTTGCGTCGGAAACATCCGGAAAATTTTTTTTCACGATATCGACCTGGAACCTTCGCCATTCGATTCAGTGGCTTATTCTCATTCTAAAACTGTATAGTTAAACCCATTTCCGACAACTTTTAAAATTCGTCCCTTTTGGGGTAGGGAATCCTATGTTAAATTTCCCGGAACGACACTTTTTTTAAAAAAATTTCGAGCTATCGACCTGAAACCTGCGCCATTCGATCCAAGTCATATACTTCCCAACCGATTTCAGCCACGAGAAAATTCTAAAAAATTTATTTCCATGAAAAAATCGACTTTTTCGAAATCGGCATTTTCGGCGGAAAAACAGTAAGGGTACTGCCTTTGCGTCGGAAACATCCGGAAAATTTTTTTTCACGATATCGACCTGGAACCTTCGCCATTCGATTCAGTGGCTTATTCTCATTCTAAAACTGTATAGTTAAACCCATTTCCGACAACTTTTAAAATTCGTCCCTTTTGGGGTAGGGAATCCTATGTTAAATTTCCCGGAACGACACTTTTTTTTTTTAAATTTCGAGCTATCGACCTGAAACCTGCGCCATTCGATCCAAGTCATATACTTCCCAACCGATTTCAGCCACGAGAAAATTCTAAAAAATTTATTTCCATGAAAAAATCGACTTTTTCGAAATCGGCATTTTCGGCGGAAAAACAGTAAGGGTACTGCCTTTGCGTCGGAAACATCCGGAAAATTTTTTTTCACGATATCGACCTGGAACCTTCGCCATTCGATTCAGTGGCTTATTCTCATTCTAAAACTGTATAGTTAAACCCATTTCCGACAACTTTTAAAATTCGTCCCTTTTGGGGTAGGGAATCCTATGTTAAATTTCCCGGAACGACACTTTTTTTTTAAAAATTTCGAGCTATCGACCTGAAACCTGCGCCATTCGATCCAAGTCATATACTTCCCAACCGATTTCAGCCACGAGAAAATTCTAAAAAATTTATTTCCATGAAAAAATCGACTTTTTCGAAATCGGCATTTTCGGCGGAAAAACAGTAAGGGTACTGCCTTTGCGTCGGAAACATCCGGAAAATTTTTTTTCACGATATCGACCTGGAACCTTCGCCATTCGATTCAGTGGCTTATTCTCATTCTAAAACTGTATAGTTAAACCCATTTCCGACAACTTTTAAAATTCGTCCCTTTTGGGGTAGGGAATCCTATGTTAAATTTCCCGGAACGACACTTTTTTTAAAAAAATTTCGAGCTATCGACCTGAAACCTGCGCCATTCGATCCAAGTCATATACTTCCCAACCGATTTCAGCCACGAGAAAATTCTAAAAAATTTATTTCCATGAAAAAATCGACTTTTTCGAAATCGGCATTTTCGGCGGAAAAACAGTAAGGGTACTGCCTTTGCGTCGGAAACATCCGGAAAATTTTTTTTCACGATATCGACCTGGAACCTTCGCCATTCGATTCAGTGGCTTATTCTCATTCTAAAACTGTATAGTTAAACCCATTTCCGACAACTTTTAAAATTCGTCCCTTTTGGGGTAGGGAATCCTATGTTAAATTTCCCGGAACGACACTTTTTTTAAAAAAATTTCGAGCTATCGACCTGAAACCTGCGCCATTCGATCCAAGTCATATACTTCCCAACCGATTTCAGCCACGAGAAAATTCTAAAAAATTTATTTCCATGAAAAAATCGACTTTTTCGAAATCGGCATTTTCGGCGGAAAAACAGTAAGGGTACTGCCTTTGCGTCGGAAACATCCGGAAAATTTTTTTTCACGATATCGACCTGGAACCTTCGCCATTCGATTCAGTGGCTTATTCTCATTCTAAAACTGTATAGTTAAACCCATTTCCGACAACTTTTAAAATTCGTCCCTTTTGGGGTAGGGAATCCTATGTTAAATTTCCCGGAACGACACTTTTTTTTTTTAAATTTCGAGCTATCGACCTGAAACCTGCGCCATTCGATCCAAGTCATATACTTCCCAACCGATTTCAGCCACGAGAAAATTCTAAAAAATTTATTTCCATGAAAAAATCGACTTTTTCGAAATCGGCATTTTCGGCGGAAAAACAGTAAGGGTACTGCCTTTGCGTCGGAAACATCCGGAAAATTTTTTTTCACGATATCGACCTGGAACCTTCGCCATTCGATTCAGTGGCTTATTCTCATTCTAAAACTGTATAGTTAAACCCATTTCCGACAACTTTTAAAATTCGTCCCTTTTGGGGTAGGGAATCCTATGTTAAATTTCCCGGAACGACACTTTTTTTTTTTAAATTTCGAGCTATCGACCTGAAACCTGCGCCATTCGATCCAAGTCATATACTTCCCAACCGATTTCAGCCACGAGAAAATTCTAAAAAATTTATTTCCATGAAAAAATCGACTTTTTCGAAATCGGCATTTTCGGCGGAAAAACAGTAAGGGTACTGCCTTTGCGTCGGAAACATCCGGAAAATTTTTTTTCACGATATCGACCTGGAACCTTCGCCATTCGATTCAGTGGCTTATTCTCATTCTAAAACTGTATAGTTAAACCCATTTCCGACAACTTTTAAAATTCGTCCCTTTTGGGGTAGGGAATCCTATGTTAAATTTCCCGGAACGACACTTTTTTTTTTTAAAATTTCGAGCTATCGACCTGAAACCTGCGCCATTCGATCCAAGTCATATACTTCCCAACCGATTTCAGCCACGAGAAAATTCTAAAAAATTTATTTCCATGAAAAAATCGACTTTTTCGAAATCGGCATTTTCGGCGGAAAAACAGTAAGGGTACTGCCTTTGCGTCGGAAACATCCGGAAAATTTTTTTTCACGATATCGACCTGGAACCTTCGCCATTCGATTCAGTGGCTTATTCTCATTCTAAAACTGTATAGTTAAACCCATTTCCGACAACTTTTAAAATTCGTCCCTTTTGGGGTAGGGAATCCTATGTTAAATTTCCCGGAACGACACTTTTTTTTTTTAAATTTCGAGCTATCGACCTGAAACCTGCGCCATTCGATCCAAGTCATATACTTCCCAACCGATTTCAGCCACGAGAAAATTCTAAAAAATTTATTTCCATGAAAAAATCGACTTTTTCGAAATCGGCATTTTCGGCGGAAAAACAGTAAGGGTACTGCCTTTGCGTCGGAAACATCCGGAAAATTTTTTTTCACGATATCGACCTGGAACCTTCGCCATTCGATTCAGTGGCTTACTCTCATTCTAAAACTGTATAGTTAAACCCATTTCCGACAACTTTTAAAATTCGTCCCTTTTGGGGTAGGGAATCCTATGTTAAATTTCCCGGAACGACACTTTTTTTAAAAAAATTTCGAGCTATCGACCTGAAACCTGCGCCATTCGATCCAAGTCATATACTTCCCAACCGATTTCAGCCACGAGAAAATTCTAAAAAATTTATTTCCATGAAAAAATCGACTTTTTCGAAATCGGCATTTTCGGCGGAAAAACAGTAAGGGTACTGCCTTTGCGTCGGAAACATCCGGAAAATTTTTTTTCACGATATCGACCTGGAACCTTCGCCATTCGATTCAGTGGCTTATTCTCATTCTAAAACTGTATAGTTAAACCCATTTCCGACAACTTTTAAAATTCGTCCCTTTTGGGGTAGGGAATCCTATGTTAAATTTCCCGGAACGACACTTTTTTAAAAAAAATTTCGAGCTATCGACCTGAAACCTGCGCCATTCGATCCAAGTCATATACTTCCCAACCGATTTCAGCCACGAGAAAATTCTAAAAAATTTATTTCCATGAAAAAATCGACTTTTTCGAAATCGGCATTTTCGGTGGAAAAACAGTAAGGGTACTGCCTTTGCGTCGGAAACATCCGGAAAATTTTTTTTCACGATATCGACCTGGAACCTTCGCCATTCGATTCAGTGGCTTATTCTCATTCTAAAACTGTATAGTTAAACCCATTTCCGACAACTTTTAAAATTCGTCCCTTTTGGGGTAGGGAATCCTATGTTAAATTTCCCGGAACGACACTTTTTTTAAAAAAATTTCGAGCTATCGACCTGAAACCTGCGCCATTCGATCCAAGTCATATACTTCCCAACCGATTTCAGCCACGAGAAAATTCTAAAAAATTTATTTCCATGAAAAAATCGACTTTTTCGAAATCGGCATTTTCGGCGGAAAAACAGTAAGGGTACTGCCTTTGCGTCGGAAACATCCGGAAAATTTTTTTTCACGATATCGACCTGGAACCTTCGCCATTCGATTCAGTGGCTTATTCTCATTCTAAAACTGTATAGTTAAACCCATTTCCGACAACTTTTAAAATTCGTCCCTTTTGGGGTAGGGAATCCTATGTTAAATTTCCCGGAACGACACTTTTTTTTAAAAAATTTCGAGCTATCGACCTGAAACCTGCGCCATTCGATCCAAGTCATATACTTCCCAACCGATTTCAGCCACGAGAAAATTCTAAAAAATTTATTTCCATGAAAAAATCGACTTTTTCGAAATCGGCATTTTCGGCGGAAAAACAGTAAGGGTACTGCCTTTGCGTCGGAAACATCCGGAAAATTTTTTTTCACGATATCGACCTGGAACCTTCGCCATTCGATTCAGTGGCTTATTCTCATTCTAAAACTGTATAGTTAAACCCATTTCCGACAACTTTTAAAATTCGTCCCTTTTGGGGTAGGGAATCCTATGTTAAATTTCCCGGAACGACACTTTTTTTTTTTAAATTTCGAGCTATCGACCTGAAACCTGCGCCATTCGATCCAAGTCATATACTTCCCAACCGATTTCAGCCACGAGAAAATTCTAAAAAATTTATTTCCATGAAAAAATCGACTTTTCCGAAATCGGCATTTTCGGCGGAAAAACAGTAAGGGTACTGCCTTTGCGTCGGAAACATCCGGAAATTTTTTTTTCACGATATCGACCTGGAACCTTCGCCATTCGATTCAGTGGCTTATTCTCATTCTAAAACTGTATAGTTAAACCCATTTCCGACAACTTTTAAAATTCGTCCCTTTTGGGGTAGGGAATCCTATGTTAAATTTCCCGGAACGACACTTTTTTTTAAAAAATTTCGAGCTATCGACCTGAAACCTGCGCCATTCGATCCAAGTCATATACTTCCCAACCGATTTCAGCCACGAGAAAATTCTAAAAAATTTATTTCCATGAAAAAATCGACTTTTTCGAAATCGGCATTTTCGGCGGAAAAACAGTAAGGGTACTGCCTTTGCGTCGGAAACATCCGGAAAATTTTTTTTCACGATATCGACCTGGAACCTTCGCCATTCGATTCAGTGGCTTATTCTCATTCTAAAACTGTATAGTTAAACCCATTTCCGACAACTTTTAAAATTCGTCCCTTTTGGGGTAGGGAATCCTATGTTAAATTTCCCGGAACGACACTTTTTTTTTAAAAATTTCGAGCTATCGACCTGAAACCTGCGCCATTCGATCCAAGTCATATACTTCCCAACCGATTTCAGCCACGAGAAAATTCTAAAAAATTTATTTCCATGAAAAAATCGACTTTTTCGAAATCGGCATTTTCGGCGGAAAAACAGTAAGGGTACTGCCTTTGCGTCGGAAACATCCGGAAAATTTTTTTTCACGATATCGACCTGGAACCTTCGCCATTCGATTCAGTGGCTTATTCTCATTCTAAAACTGTATAGTTAAACCCATTTCCGACAACTTTTAAAATTCGTCCCTTTTGGGGTAGGGAATCCTATGTTAAATTTCCCGGAACGACACTTTTTTTAAAAAAATTTCGAGCTATCGACCTGAAACCTGCGCCATTCGATCCAAGTCATATACTTCCCAACCGATTTCAGCCACGAGAAAATTCTAAAAACTTTATTTCCATGAAAAAATCGACTTTTCCGAAATCGGCATTTTCGGCGGAAAAACAGTAAGGGTACTGCCTTTGCGTCGGAAACATCCGGAAAATTTTTTTTCACGATATCGACCTGGAACCTTCGCCATTCGATTCAGTGGCTTATTCTCATTCTAAAACTGTATAGTTAAACCCATTTCCGACAACTTTTAAAATTCGTCCCTTTTGGGGTAGGGAATCCTATGTTAAATTTCCCGGAACGACACTTTTTTAAAAAAAATTTCGAGCTATCGACCTGAAACCTGCGCCATTCGATCCAAGTCATATACTTCCCAACCGATTTCAGCCACGAGAAAATTCTAAAAAATTTATTTCCATGAAAAAATCGACTTTTTCGAAATCGGCATTTTCGGCGGAAAAACAGTAAGGGTACTGCCTTTGCGTCGGAAACATCCGGAAAATTTTTTTTCACGATATCGACCTGGAACCTTCGCCATTCGATTCAGTGGCTTATTCTCATTCTAAAACTGTATAGTTAAACCCATTTCCGACAACTTTTAAAATTCGTCCCTTTTGGGGTAGGGAATCCTATGTTAAATTTCCCGGAACGACACTTTTTTTTTTTAAATTTCGAGCTATCGACCTGAAACCTGCGCCATTCGATCCAAGTCATATACTTCCCAACCGATTTCAGCCACGAGAAAATTCTAAAAAATTTATTTCCATGAAAAAATCGACTTTTTCGAAATCGGCATTTTCGGCGGAAAAACAGTAAGGGTACTGCCTTTGCGTCGGAAACATCCGGAAAATTTTTTTTCACGATATCGACCTGGAACCTTCGCCATTCGATTCAGTGGCTTATTCTCATTCTAAAACTGTATAGTTAAACCCATTTCCGACAACTTTTAAAATTCGTCCCTTTTGGGGTAGGGAATCCTATGTTAAATTTCCCGGAACGACACTTTTTTTTTTTAAATTTCGAGCTATCGACCTGAAACCTGCGCCATTCGATCCAAGTCATATACTTCCCAACCGATTTCAGCCACGAGAAAATTCTAAAAAATTTATTTCCATGAAAAAATCGACTTTTTCGAAATCGGCATTTTCGGCGGAAAAACAGTAAGGGTACTGCCTTTGCGTCGGAAACATCCGGAAAATTTTTTTTCACGATATCGACCTGGAACCTTCGCCATTCGATTCAGTGGCTTATTCTCATTCTAAAACTGTATAGTTAAACCCATTTCCGACAACTTTTAAAATTCGTCCCTTTTGGGGTAGGGAATCCTATGTTAAATTTCCCGGAACGACACTTTTTTTAAAAAAATTTCGAGCTATCGACCTGAAACCTGCGCCATTCGATCCAAGTCATATACTTCCCAACCGATTTCAGCCACGAGAAAATTCTAAAAAATTTATTTCCATGAAAAAATCGACTTTTTCGAAATCGGCATTTTCGGCGGAAAAACAGTAAGGGTACTGCCTTTGCGTCGGAAACATCCGGAAAATTTTTTTTCACGATATCGACCTGGAACCTTCGCCATTCGATTCAGTGGCTTATTCTCATTCTAAAACTGTATAGTTAAACCCATTTCCGACAACTTTTAAAATTCGTCCCTTTTGGGGTAGGGAATCCTATGTTAAATTTCCCGGAACGACACTTTTTTTAAAAAAATTTCGAGCTATCGACCTGAAACCTGCGCCATTCGATCCAAGTCATATACTTCCCAACCGATTTCAGCCACGAGAAAATTCTAAAAAATTTATTTCCATGAAAAAATCGACTTTTTCGAAATCGGCATTTTCGGCGGAAAAACAGTAAGGGTACTGCCTTTGCGTCGGAAACATCCGGAAAATTTTTTTTCACGATATCGACCTGGAACCTTCGCCATTCGATTCAGTGGCTTATTCTCATTCTAAAACTGTATAGTTAAACCCATTTCCGACAACTTTTAAAATTCGTCCCTTTTGGGGTAGGGAATCCTATGTTAAATTTCCCGGAACGACACTTTTTTTAAAAAAATTTCGAGCTATCGACCTGAAACCTGCGCCATTCGATCCAAGTCATATACTTCCCAACCGATTTCAGCCACGAGAAAATTCTAAAAAATTTATTTCCATGAAAAAATCGACTTTTTCGAAATCGGCATTTTCGGCGGAAAAACAGTAAGGGTACTGCCTTTGCGTCGGAAACATCCGGAAAATTTTTTTTCACGATATCGACCTGGAACCTTCGCCATTCGATTCAGTGGCTTATTCTCATTCTAAAACTGTATAGTTAAACCCATTTCCGACAACTTTTAAAATTCGTCCCTTTTGGGGTAGGGAATCCTATGTTAAATTTCCCGGAACGACACTTTTTTTAAAAAAATTTCGAGCTATCGACCTGAAACCTGCGCCATTCGATCCAAGTCATATACTTCCCAACCGATTTCAGCCACGAGAAAATTCTAAAAAATTTATTTCCATGAAAAAATCGACTTTTCCGAAATCGGCATTTTCGGCGGAAAAACAGTAAGGGTACTGCCTTTGCGTCGGAAACATCCGGAAAATTTTTTTTCACGATATCGACCTGGAACCTTCGCCATTCGATTCAGTGGCTTATTCTCATTCTAAAACTGTATAGTTAAACCCATTTCCGACAACTTTTAAAATTCGTCCCTTTTGGGGTAGGGAATCCTATGTTAAATTTCCCGGAACGACACTTTTTTAAAAAAAATTTCGAGCTATCGACCTGAAACCTGCGCCATTCGATCCAAGTCATATACTTCCCAACCGATTTCAGCCACGAGAAAATTCTAAAAAATTTATTTCCATGAAAAAATCGACTTTTTCGAAATCGGCATTTTCGGCGGAAAAACAGTAAGGGTACTGCCTTTGCGTCGGAAACATCCGGAAAATTTTTTTTCACGATATCGACCTGGAACCTTCGCCATTCGATTCAGTGGCTTATTCTCATTCTAAAACTGTATAGTTAAACCCATTTCCGACAACTTTTAAAATTCGTCCCTTTTGGGGTAGGGAATCCTATGTTAAATTTCCCGGAACGACACTTTTTTAAAAAAAATTTCGAGCTATCGACCTGAAACCTGCGCCATTCGATCCAAGTCATATACTTCCCAACCGATTTCAGCCACGAGAAAATTCTAAAAAATTTATTTCCATGAAAAAATCGACTTTTTCGAAATCGGCATTTTCGGCGGAAAAACAGTAAGGGTACTGCCTTTGCGTCGGAAACATCCGGAAAATTTTTTTTCACGATATCGACCTGGAACCTTCGCCATTCGATTCAGTGGCTTATTCTCATTCTAAAACTGTATAGTTAAACCCATTTCCGACAACTTTTAAAATTCGTCCCTTTTGGGGTAGGGAATCCTATGTTAAATTTCCCGGAACGACACTTTTTTTTTTTAAATTTCGAGCTATCGACCTGAAACCTGCGCCATTCGATCCAAGTCATATACTTCCCAACCGATTTCAGCCACGAGAAAATTCTAAAAAATTTATTTCCATGAAAAAATCGACTTTTTCGAAATCGGCATTTTCGGCGGAAAAACAGTAAGGGTACTGCCTTTGCGTCGGAAACATCCGGAAAATTTTTTTTCACGATATCGACCTGGAACCTTCGCCATTCGATTCAGTGGCTTATTCTCATTCTAAAACTGTATAGTTAAACCCATTTCCGACAACTTTTAAAATTCGTCCCTTTTGGGGTAGGGAATCCTATGTTAAATTTCCCGGAACGACACTTTTTTAAAAAAAATTTCGAGCTATCGACCTGAAACCTGCGCCATTCGATCCAAGTCATATACTTCCCAACCGATTTCAGCCACGAGAAAATTCTAAAAAATTTATTTCCATGAAAAAATCGACTTTTTCGAAATCGGCATTTTCGGTGGAAAAACAGTAAGGGTACTGCCTTTGCGTCGGAAACATCCGGAAATTTTTTTTTCACGATATCGACCTGGAACCTTCGCCATTCGATTCAGTGGCTTATTCTCATTCTAAAACTGTATAGTTAAACCCATTTCCGACAACTTTTAAAATTCGTCCCTTTTGGGGTAGGGAATCCTATGTTAAATTTCCCGGAACGACACTTTTTTTAAAAAAATTTCGAGCTATCGACCTGAAACCTGCGCCATTCGATCCAAGTCACATACTTCCCAACCGATTTCAGCCACGAGAAAATTCTAAAAAATTTATTTCGCCGAAAAATCTGATTTTTCCGAAAACCATATTTTCGGCGAAAATCAGTAAGGAAAGCCTTTAAATACCCTCTAAATAATCCGTCGGTTCAAATGGTATAGCAGTTACTGTTACCGTAATTTTGACTGTGGTTATCCTAGCTTTGTTGGAAGTCAGAAAGTCTACACTTTTCTACCCCTAGGGTCGTAGGGGAAAAATTTGTTTTGGGGCACTTAATTAGCCTTTGATTAGCCGTTGATTTTGCAATACGTTTTATGTCAAAATTTCAATGTGGTCGTTCAGAAGTTTTTTGTCATCACGACGTGGCCCGTGTTGGCTCCGTTTGTTGCGATGGAGATGCAGTCGAGGCAGAACGATGTAGTGAGATTTTTCGGTCTGCTATGAAAAGTACTAGCGAGATTATTGAAACTATTTAGAAGACAAGATTGCCCAAAGTTTTTGTTTTAAATGTAAGGAACTTTGTTGGTGCGATAGAAGGATTTTATGTAAATGATAAAGCGATTCAAAGATATCTTGCTTTAACACGGTTCTGTCTGAGCTTATGAAAAATAAGAATAATTTTTTTTTTTTTACATTTTATTGTGAAACTAAATGCGATTCGAGTGATTGCCGGACGGTAAGCAAAACAAAGTCTTCTTCTCACACATTATTCTTATTTTTCCGCGAAAACTAAAGGCTATTAAAATTCTCCCAAGGCGCTCATCTCCATTATCACAGAAGTTATCCAAGCCCAGAGACAAAACTCGCCAACGATCTCGAATCCGCGAAAACACAGTCGAAGATTCCAGGCATCGAAGTCGGGACCGCCAGAACTCGAAACCCAATTAAAACGTGAAAAGCGCCCTAATTAACTCCTCGATTACGCCCGGTGAGTTTCGAACGTAGGGTCGAGGCGGTGGCTTCCTCGCTGCGATTTAACGGCAAACAAAGAAAAGGCGGTCGAGTCGGCGTCGGGTGAAGCGGGGATGATGGTCGCGACGACTCTCCCACCCTTGCGTCTCTCATTCGGTTCCTCGAATTCCGCGGAGCCCGAGCGAGAAGGTTACCACCGGAGGGTTGGCTCGCACCCTTCGGGATTCTCGGTATCCGCTCGCGGGTTTTCTGGGTACACATTATAATTGCGCATATTAAAATGGCGCGAGTGCCTCAGCCGGCCGGGTGAGCGGGGTGTGGACTGGCTCGGCAAGGGTGGTCGGGTTAGCGGGCACGCTTTTGCTTGATGTAACAAGCCGGCAAAAGCGAGCCATCCATCCGTCGAGGCGAAGGCTGAGGCATCTCACCGAGCTACCGTAGGACGAATAGGTTGGCACACAGAATGGGCGGCATCGCTGGAGCGAGAACCAGCCATCTTTAATCAATAATGGAGCATCACAGGGACCATGACAACAGATACCCTTTCCCGGGCTTTCCGTCTCACGGACCCGAGGGCAAGGGTTGCTACCGGGACGCCTTGGCTCTTGCCCGGTTTGCCGCTGAGGTCCTCCTCTTGCTCTACTGCCTCATCCTGTGTACGGTTTATACACTACAAGTATATTGGCTGCTGAGAGACGGAACGGCATATCCGGCACTGCTCAACGTGTACGACGATATGACTGGAGGCTTTCTGTCTCTGACCGGTCGATGTATGTGTGTTGTTCGTTTCCCCCGCGCCGCAACCCTTCTCTAACCCGTTCCATCTTCACCTTCCTCACTCTTCGAGGAATCTTTCTCACTCCGGCCTTCTCGTCCCCTCGGCAGCTTCGTCAGGAAGGATACCTCGTCGGCCCAACCCCGTCTCGGGTTGCATCCGCAACGACCCGAGAATGGATCCGTATCCCTGCCGAAATTCTATCGTACTACCTTGCTGTGTATGTGTTCCAATTCGGCGAAATACCGGGGCATCTGTGGGCTCCAAGTGTCTTCCATTGCTGAGTCTTACGTCGGAAAATCTAATAATTAATGGAAACGAGTTGATTGGAAAATCGAAAGAAATTTAATTGGGTGGCCAACTACTGTGACTTGACGGGTGCAGACGCATTGGAGATATTTGGATTAAAAAAAATTATTTCTCGTACCATCGACGATATGTTTTAGAAAAGTTTCTCCTATATTTTTCCATCTTCTTGAACGAACAATTCGCAAAACTAAACTATGGTAACACTATCTACAATAAACAGTACGACTCTCAGGACACCGTAATATTGGCCAGTAGGTCGATATCGAGAAAAATTGGTACAAAATTAAATTTGACGATTGCAGCGAACAGAAAGTTCAAATAGAAAACCAAAAAATCTGACGCTTTACAGCCATTCGTCTTTTTGTTCGTTTTCGCACGAAGCAGACTTTGAGAGATTCGAGTGGCTTGAGATTATCCAGCGAACGATTCAATCGGAGAATTCGCTCCGGTGCATGTCCCATCGAACCACTCGATATATCCGATAGCTATAATAATATAATGTATAGTAGCTATATCTCTCGAGCGTGATGTACAGTACGTATCGGTTGTTGTACGTGTACGTCCACTTATACCATAGCGCGTTCGCTGTATGGTATACGATAAGTGTTGAGGATATATACAAAATTAATAGTGTCTATGGGGGCCCTGCGAGAGGACGAGAGGGAGACCGTCTCGAGCCCCCCGAGCAGCATTATCGTCCCTCGTTTGGCCATTGGGAGCGTGTAAAGGCATGATACAGAGCCATCCGCGAGCGACCAACCGAGCGGCACCGGCCTCAAAGCGACGATCCACCATTGCCGGACACGCCGGGGGCGCAACAGCTTGATACATCGTTACACGCTGTTCCTTCCATGTGCCCTTGCAACGGCTGAGCCCCTGGCTCCTCTATCCCCGATGTACCCGGCTATTCCTGTAACTTTTGCTCCTGCTCCTGCTGTTTCGTATCCTCCCTTACCGCATCATCCATAAACGAACCCAACTCGCGTTTATTCGCATTGGGTGGAAAAATCGTGCCGGCCCTTTGTCAGCTCTCGACGAGCCGCGGAATCGCAGCTCTTATCCATTCGTTACATTCGATGATCGAAAGTCAATGATTTTTCATCAGGGGATAAGAAACAAATTTTGGACAAGTTTCGAGGACTATATGAAAACCCAGCGATGCATAAAGTATTCGAATTTTCAGAATCAACGAACATTTAAAAATTCCTGACAATTTTGTTTAAAAAAAAGGTTCAACATAATAAGGAAAACATTTTTTTTTTTTTACGATTTTTATTATGCGGAGAAGAATTCCGATAAACATTACAAAATCTTAAAGTTCGAATATCGGATCGAAGAAAATAGTGTGTTTTGTTTTGAGTTAGAAAGACCTTCAGCGCTTCGATCTATCCTATCGATCTGCAGTAATCTTCGTTCCCATTCCCATCTTCCTCTCATCCTCCGATTCTCCAACTCTTTCCCTATACAACATCACTCGGGTTTCTCAGCGACTCCCCATTCCATCGTGGACGACGAGCCATTCAACCTTCAGCGAGCACAGAAAACATCGTACAGCGTTTCCGTGTCTACCCACCCCAGGTAAAAGACGCGAGACGAGCATCCAACAACCTCACCGAAGAAACCGTAGAAAATTGTTTTCCTACGCGGTTCCGATTATCGCGAAGGATCTCGCTTGCGGTAGCCGATGACCTTAACGTCTCAAAAAAAAATAAATAAATAATCTGCAACGTGACCCGACACCGAGTGTTATTAAGGTCCGCGCCTAGTGCGATAATGTCGTCCGTGTGGTGTCCGGAATTATGTATACGAGACAGCCGATACAGTCGACGTCGGCTCGACGGAAAGACGTCTCGGAATTCCGTACGCGCAGGCACCGATAAAGGTTCAAGTCGCGGCGTTGCGAAGAGCGATGCTCGAGTACGTCGTCGCCGAAGCTCTTCGACCAAAGACCATAAAAATACCTGCATCTGCAAAATTTCACTCTGATAACTTGTAGCGCCTAGATTATTGGTTTAAGAAAAAAAAGTGTAGGAACGTTTTTTATTCGTTTTTTTCGTTCCCTACCAATTCATTTTCTTAGATTTTTTTTTTTCAATTCTTGAGCTGGTTATTACAAATTTAATATTTCAAATAATCAAACAATAAACGAAGTAAAGAAATCACGAAGGAATTGAAAAAAAAAAAAAAAAAAATCGAAAATACGGTATTTTTTAAATGGTGCAGAATTATAAGTAGAAAAAAAAATCCCGACGATTTTTTTTTCTTCGCTCATTATTTATCTCTTGGTAGCGTGCCAAAATATTAAATTCGTAAGAACTAGCTCAAAAATTTAAAAAAAAAAAAAAAACACTGAGAAAATGCGTTGGCGATGAAACAAAAAACGAACGAAAAAGTCCTTTCACGTTTATTCTCTCAAACCGATAATTAAGGCGCCACAAGTTGCCAAAGTAGATTCATGCAGATGCGGATATTTTTATGGTCATCTTCGGCTCAGGCGAGAGCGCGGACGAAGAAGTCTTCCGAGTCGGGATACTCGAGTGTAGCGGCTGCGACTGTAACCCAGGGACATCGAAGAGTCTCTCGAGGGCGCGCGCGCGCGCGAGAGAGCAGTGGTGTTCACTGTTTTATGGAGGCATCAATTACTTTAATATTCACGGTCGTAATATCGCGGCGAACGCCGCGATAGCTGTACAGCGAGGCGTGTTGTCCGGTTTATAAATGTGTATAGCTGTAGGATTGGTCACGAGCGCGGACCCGACCTCGAGGGGGAGGGGAAAGGGGCGAGAGACGCTCATGGGCGCGCATAGAGGGCGAGAAAAAAAATGAAACGTTAGCGGGTCGCAGTTATAGGTGTCAGCGATCGTAAACCACGGCACGGGAAGACACGGAAAGATGAAAGAGAATCGCGCTAGGCCGTACTTTGTAGCGTTATCATTTTCGAGAGAAAACTCGATCGAAGGAAATTACCAAGCAACAAAAATATATTTTATAGCTGTCTTTAAAAAAAAATATATATATATATATATAATGTTGAAAACTTAAGCTTATGTGACACGATGAGATGGAAGAGACAACCTTTTCCGTCTTGCGCTGCAGCGTTTCGT
>OZ021685.1:2364209-2378507 GCA_963978505.1 Listrodromus nycthemerus
AAACTGTATAGTTAAACCCATTTCCGACAACTTTTAAAATTCGTCCCTTTTGGGGTAGGGAATCCTATGTTAAATTTCCCGGAACGACACTTTTTTTTAAAAAATTTCGAGCTATCGACCTGAAACCTGCGCCATTCGATCCAAGTCATATACTTCCCAACCGATTTCAGCCACGAGAAAATTCTAAAAAATTTATTTCCATGAAAAAATCGACTTTTTCGAAATCGGCATTTTCGGCGGAAAAACAGTAAGGGTACTGCCTTTGCGTCGGAAACATCCGGAAAATTTTTTTTCACGATATCGACCTGGAACCTTCGCCATTCGATTCAGTGGCTTATTCTCATTCTAAAACTGTATAGTTAAACCCATTTCCGACAACTTTTAAAATTCGTCCCTTTTGGGGTAGGGAATCCTATGTTAAATTTCCCGGAACGACACTTTTTTTTAAAAAATTTCGAGCTATCGACCTGAAACCTGCGCCATTCGATCCAAGTCATATACTTCCCAACCGATTTCAGCCACGAGAAAATTCTAAAAAATTTATTTCCATGAAAAAATCGACTTTTTCGAAATCGGCATTTTCGGCGGAAAAACAGTAAGGGTACTGCCTTTGCGTCGGAAACATCCGGAAAATTTTTTTTCACGATATCGACCTGGAACCTTCGCCATTCGATTCAGTGGCTTATTCTCATTCTAAAACTGTATAGTTAAACCCATTTCCGACAACTTTTAAAATTCGTCCCTTTTGGGGTAGGGAATCCTATGTTAAATTTCCCGGAACGACACTTTTTTTTAAAAAATTTCGAGCTATCGACCTGAAACCTGCGCCATTCGATCCAAGTCATATACTTCCCAACCGATTTCAGCCACGAGAAAATTCTAAAAAATTTATTTCCATGAAAAAATCGACTTTTTCGAAATCGGCATTTTCGGCGGAAAAACAGTAAGGGTACTGCCTTTGCGTCGGAAACATCCGGAAAATTTTTTTTCACGATATCGACCTGGAACCTTCGCCATTCGATTCAGTGGCTTATTCTCATTCTAAAACTGTATAGTTAAACCCATTTCCGACAACTTTTAAAATTCGTCCCTTTTGGGGTAGGGAATCCTATGTTAAATTTCCCGGAACGACACTTTTTTTTAAAAAATTTCGAGCTATCGACCTGAAACCTGCGCCATTCGATCCAAGTCATATACTTCCCAACCGATTTCAGCCACGAGAAAATTCTAAAAAATTTATTTCCATGAAAAAATCGACTTTTTCGAAATCGGCATTTTCGGCGGAAAAACAGTAAGGGTACTGCCTTTGCGTCGGAAACATCCGGAAAATTTTTTTTCACGATATCGACCTGGAACCTTCGCCATTCGATTCAGTGGCTTATTCTCATTCTAAAACTGTATAGTTAAACCCATTTCCGACAACTTTTAAAATTCGTCCCTTTTGGGGTAGGGAATCCTATGTTAAATTTCCCGGAACGACACTTTTTTTTAAAAAATTTCGAGCTATCGACCTGAAACCTGCGCCATTCGATCCAAGTCATATACTTCCCAACCGATTTCAGCCACGAGAAAATTCTAAAAAATTTATTTCCATGAAAAAATCGACTTTTTCGAAATCGGCATTTTCGGCGGAAAAACAGTAAGGGTACTGCCTTTGCGTCGGAAACATCCGGAAAATTTTTTTTCACGATATCGACCTGGAACCTTCGCCATTCGATTCAGTGGCTTATTCTCATTCTAAAACTGTATAGTTAAACCCATTTCCGACAACTTTTAAAATTCGTCCCTTTTGGGGTAGGGAATCCTATGTTAAATTTCCCGGAACGACACTTTTTTTTAAAAAATTTCGAGCTATCGACCTGAAACCTGCGCCATTCGATCCAAGTCATATACTTCCCAACCGATTTCAGCCACGAGAAAATTCTAAAAAATTTATTTCCATGAAAAAATCGACTTTTTCGAAATCGGCATTTTCGGCGGAAAAACAGTAAGGGTACTGCCTTTGCGTCGGAAACATCCGGAAAATTTTTTTTCACGATATCGACCTGGAACCTTCGCCATTCGATTCAGTGGCTTATTCTCATTCTAAAACTGTATAGTTAAACCCATTTCCGACAACTTTTAAAATTCGTCCCTTTTGGGGTAGGGAATCCTATGTTAAATTTCCCGGAACGACACTTTTTTTTAAAAAATTTCGAGCTATCGACCTGAAACCTGCGCCATTCGATCCAAGTCATATACTTCCCAACCGATTTCAGCCACGAGAAAATTCTAAAAAATTTATTTCCATGAAAAAATCGACTTTTTCGAAATCGGCATTTTCGGCGGAAAAACAGTAAGGGTACTGCCTTTGCGTCGGAAACATCCGGAAAATTTTTTTTCACGATATCGACCTGGAACCTTCGCCATTCGATTCAGTGGCTTATTCTCATTCTAAAACTGTATAGTTAAACCCATTTCCGACAACTTTTAAAATTCGTCCCTTTTGGGGTAGGGAATCCTATGTTAAATTTCCCGGAACGACACTTTTTTTAAAAAAATTTCGAGCTATCGACCTGAAACCTGCGCCATTCGATCCAAGTCATATACTTCCCAACCGATTTCAGCCACGAGAAAATTCTAAAAAATTTATTTCCATGAAAAAATCGACTTTTTCGAAATCGGCATTTTCGGCGGAAAAACAGTAAGGGTACTGCCTTTGCGTCGGAAACATCCGGAAAATTTTTTTTCACGATATCGACCTGGAACCTTCGCCATTCGATTCAGTGGCTTATTCTCATTCTAAAACTGTATAGTTAAACCCATTTCCGACAACTTTTAAAATTCGTCCCTTTTGGGGTAGGGAATCCTATGTTAAATTTCCCGGAACGACACTTTTTTTTAAAAAATTTCGAGCTATCGACCTGAAACCTGCGCCATTCGATCCAAGTCATATACTTCCCAACCGATTTCAGCCACGAGAAAATTCTAAAAAATTTATTTCCATGAAAAAATCGACTTTTTCGAAATCGGCATTTTCGGCGGAAAAACAGTAAGGGTACTGCCTTTGCGTCGGAAACATCCGGAAAATTTTTTTTCACGATATCGACCTGGAACCTTCGCCATTCGATTCAGTGGCTTATTCTCATTCTAAAACTGTATAGTTAAACCCATTTCCGACAACTTTTAAAATTCGTCCCTTTTGGGGTAGGGAATCCTATGTTAAATTTCCCGGAACGACACTTTTTTTAAAAAAATTTCGAGCTATCGACCTGAAACCTGCGCCATTCGATCCAAGTCATATACTTCCCAACCGATTTCAGCCACGAGAAAATTCTAAAAAATTTATTTCCATGAAAAAATCGACTTTTTCGAAATCGGCATTTTCGGCGGAAAAACAGTAAGGGTACTGCCTTTGCGTCGGAAACATCCGGAAAATTTTTTTTCACGATATCGACCTGGAACCTTCGCCATTCGATTCAGTGGCTTATTCTCATTCTAAAACTGTATAGTTAAACCCATTTCCGACAACTTTTAAAATTCGTCCCTTTTGGGGTAGGGAATCCTATGTTAAATTTCCCGGAACGACACTTTTTTTAAAAAAATTTCGAGCTATCGACCTGAAACCTGCGCCATTCGATCCAAGTCATATACTTCCCAACCGATTTCAGCCACGAGAAAATTCTAAAAAATTTATTTCCATGAAAAAATCGACTTTTTCGAAATCGGCATTTTCGGCGGAAAAACAGTAAGGGTACTGCCTTTGCGTCGGAAACATCCGGAAAATTTTTTTTCACGATATCGACCTGGAACCTTCGCCATTCGATTCAGTGGCTTATTCTCATTCTAAAACTGTATAGTTAAACCCATTTCCGACAACTTTTAAAATTCGTCCCTTTTGGGGTAGGGAATCCTATGTTAAATTTCCCGGAACGACACTTTTTTTTTAAAAATTTCGAGCTATCGACCTGAAACCTGCGCCATTCGATCCAAGTCATATACTTCCCAACCGATTTCAGCCACGAGAAAATTCTAAAAAATTTATTTCCATGAAAAAATCGACTTTTTCGAAATCGGCATTTTCGGCGGAAAAACAGTAAGGGTACTGCCTTTGCGTCGGAAACATCCGGAAAATTTTTTTTCACGATATCGACCTGGAACCTTCGCCATTCGATTCAGTGGCTTATTCTCATTCTAAAACTGTATAGTTAAACCCATTTCCGACAACTTTTAAAATTCGTCCCTTTTGGGGTAGGGAATCCTATGTTAAATTTCCCGGAACGACACTTTTTTTTAAAAAATTTCGAGCTATCGACCTGAAACCTGCGCCATTCGATCCAAGTCATATACTTCCCAACCGATTTCAGCCACGAGAAAATTCTAAAAAATTTATTTCCATGAAAAAATCGACTTTTTCGAAATCGGCATTTTCGGCGGAAAAACAGTAAGGGTACTGCCTTTGCGTCGGAAACATCCGGAAAATTTTTTTTCACGATATCGACCTGGAACCTTCGCCATTCGATTCAGTGGCTTATTCTCATTCTAAAACTGTATAGTTAAACCCATTTCCGACAACTTTTAAAATTCGTCCCTTTTGGGGTAGGGAATCCTATGTTAAATTTCCCGGAACGACACTTTTTTTTTTTAAATTTCGAGCTATCGACCTGAAACCTGCGCCATTCGATCCAAGTCATATACTTCCCAACCGATTTCAGCCACGAGAAAATTCTAAAAAATTTATTTCCATGAAAAAATCGACTTTTTCGAAATCGGCATTTTCGGCGGAAAAACAGTAAGGGTACTGCCTTTGCGTCGGAAACATCCGGAAAATTTTTTTTCACGATATCGACCTGGAACCTTCGCCATTCGATTCAGTGGCTTATTCTCATTCTAAAACTGTATAGTTAAACCCATTTCCGACAACTTTTAAAATTCGTCCCTTTTGGGGTAGGGAATCCTATGTTAAATTTCCCGGAACGACACTTTTTTTTAAAAAATTTCGAGCTATCGACCTGAAACCTGCGCCATTCGATCCAAGTCATATACTTCCCAACCGATTTCAGCCACGAGAAAATTCTAAAAAATTTATTTCCATGAAAAAATCGACTTTTTCGAAATCGGCATTTTCGGCGGAAAAACAGTAAGGGTACTGCCTTTGCGTCGGAAACATCTGGAAAATTTTTTTTCACGATATCGACCTGGAACCTTCGCCATTCGATTCAGTGGCTTATTCTCATTCTAAAACTGTATAGTTAAACCCATTTCCGACAACTTTTAAAATTCGTCCCTTTTGGGGTAGGGAATCCTATGTTAAATTTCCCGGAACGACACTTTTTTTTTAAAAATTTCGAGCTATCGACCTGAAACCTGCGCCATTCGATCCAAGTCATATACTTCCCAACCGATTTCAGCCACGAGAAAATTCTAAAAAATTTATTTCCATGAAAAAATCGACTTTTTCGAAATCGGCATTTTCGGCGGAAAAACAGTAAGGGTACTGCCTTTGCGTCGGAAACATCCGGAAAATTTTTTTTCACGATATCGACCTGGAACCTTCGCCATTCGATTCAGTGGCTTATTCTCATTCTAAAACTGTATAGTTAAACCCATTTCCGACAACTTTTAAAATTCGTCCCTTTTGGGGTAGGGAATCCTATGTTAAATTTCCCGGAACGACACTTTTTTTAAAAAAATTTCGAGCTATCGACCTGAAACCTGCGCCATTCGATCCAAGTCATATACTTCCCAACCGATTTCAGCCACGAGAAAATTCTAAAAAATTTATTTCCATGAAAAAATCGACTTTTCCGAAATCGGCATTTTCGGCGGAAAAACAGTAAGGGTACTGCCTTTGCGTCGGAAACATCCGGAAAATTTTTTTTCACGATATCGACCTGGAACCTTCGCCATTCGATTCAGTGGCTTATTCTCATTCTAAAACTGTATAGTTAAACCCATTTCCGACAACTTTTAAAATTCGTCCCTTTTGGGGTAGGGAATCCTATGTTAAATTTCCCGGAACGACACTTTTTTAAAAAAATTTCGAGCTATCGACCTGAAACCTGCGCCATTCGATCCAAGTCATATACTTCCCAACCGATTTCAGCCACGAGAAAATTCTAAAAAATTTATTTCCATGAAAAAATCGACTTTTTCGAAATCGGCATTTTCGGCGGAAAAACAGTAAGGGTACTGCCTTTGCGTCGGAAACATCCGGAAAATTTTTTTTCACGATATCGACCTGGAACCTTCGCCATTCGATTCAGTGGCTTATTCTCATTCTAAAACTGTATAGTTAAACCCATTTCCGACAACTTTTAAAATTCGTCCCTTTTGGGGTAGGGAATCCTATGTTAAATTTCCCGGAACGACACTTTTTTAAAAAAAATTTCGAGCTATCGACCTGAAACCTGCGCCATTCGATCCAAGTCATATACTTCCCAACCGATTTCAGCCACGAGAAAATTCTAAAAAATTTATTTCCATGAAAAAATCGACTTTTTCGAAATCGGCATTTTCGGCGGAAAAACAGTAAGGGTACTGCCTTTGCGTCGGAAACATCCGGAAAATTTTTTTTCACGATATCGACCTGGAACCTTCGCCATTCGATTCAGTGGCTTATTCTCATTCTAAAACTGTATAGTTAAACCCATTTCCGACAACTTTTAAAATTCGTCCCTTTTGGGGTAGGGAATCCTATGTTAAATTTCCCGGAACGACACTTTTTTTTTTAAATTTCGAGCTATCGACCTGAAACCTGCGCCATTCGATCCAAGTCATATACTTCCCAACCGATTTCAGCCACGAGAAAATTCTAAAAAATTTATTTCCATGAAAAAATCGACTTTTTCGAAATCGGCATTTTCGGCGGAAAAACAGTAAGGGTACTGCCTTTGCGTCGGAAACATCCGGAAAATTTTTTTTCACGATATCGACCTGGAACCTTCGCCATTCGATTCAGTGGCTTATTCTCATTCTAAAACTGTATAGTTAAACCCATTTCCGACAACTTTTAAAATTCGTCCCTTTTGGGGTAGGGAATCCTATGTTAAATTTCCCGGAACGACACTTTTTTTTTTAAAATTTCGAGCTATCGACCTGAAACCTGCGCCATTCGATCCAAGTCATATACTTCCCAACCGATTTCAGCCACGAGAAAATTCTAAAAAATTTATTTCCATGAAAAAATCGACTTTTTCGAAATCGGCATTTTCGGCGGAAAAACAGTAAGGGTACTGCCTTTGCGTCGGAAACATCCGGAAAATTTTTTTTCACGATATCGACCTGGAACCTTCGCCATTCGATTCAGTGGCTTATTCTCATTCTAAAACTGTATAGTTAAACCCATTTCCGACAACTTTTAAAATTCGTCCCTTTTGGGGTAGGGAATCCTATGTTAAATTTCCCGGAACGACACTTTTTTTAAAAAAATTTCGAGCTATCGACCTGAAACCTGCGCCATTCGATCCAAGTCATATACTTCCCAACCGATTTCAGCCACGAGAAAATTCTAAAAAATTTATTTCCATGAAAAAATCGACTTTTTCGAAATCGGCATTTTCGGCGGAAAAACAGTAAGGGTACTGCCTTTGCGTCGGAAACATCCGGAAAATTTTTTTTCACGATATCGACCTGGAACCTTCGCCATTCGATTCAGTGGCTTATTCTCATTCTAAAACTGTATAGTTAAACCCATTTCCGACAACTTTTAAAATTCGTCCCTTTTGGGGTAGGGAATCCTATGTTAAATTTCCCGGAACGACACTTTTTTTAAAAAAATTTCGAGCTATCGACCTGAAACCTGCGCCATTCGATCCAAGTCATATACTTCCCAACCGATTTCAGCCACGAGAAAATTCTAAAAAATTTATTTCCATGAAAAAATCGACTTTTTCGAAATCGGCATTTTCGGCGGAAAAACAGTAAGGGTACTGCCTTTGCGTCGGAAACATCCGGAAAATTTTTTTTCACGATATCGACCTGGAACCTTCGCCATTCGATTCAGTGGCTTATTCTCATTCTAAAACTGTATAGTTAAACCCATTTCCGACAACTTTTAAAATTCGTCCCTTTTGGGGTAGGGAATCCTATGTTAAATTTCCCGGAACGACACTTTTTTTTAAAAAATTTCGAGCTATCGACCTGAAACCTGCGCCATTCGATCCAAGTCATATACTTCCCAACCGATTTCAGCCACGAGAAAATTCTAAAAAATTTATTTCCATGAAAAAATCGACTTTTTCGAAATCGGCATTTTCGGCGGAAAAACAGTAAGGGTACTGCCTTTGCGTCGGAAACATCCGGAAAATTTTTTTTCACGATATCGACCTGGAACCTTCGCCATTCGATTCAGTGGCTTATTCTCATTCTAAAACTGTATAGTTAAACCCATTTCCGACAACTTTTAAAATTCGTCCCTTTTGGGGTAGGGAATCCTATGTTAAATTTCCCGGAACGACACTTTTTTTTTTAAAATTTCGAGCTATCGACCTGAAACCTGCGCCATTCGATCCAAGTCATATACTTCCCAACCGATTTCAGCCACGAGAAAATTCTAAAAAATTTATTTCCATGAAAAAATCGACTTTTTCGAAATCGGCATTTTCGGCGGAAAAACAGTAAGGGTACTGCCTTTGCGTCGGAAACATCCGGAAAATTTTTTTTCACGATATCGACCTGGAACCTTCGCCATTCGATTCAGTGGCTTATTCTCATTCTAAAACTGTATAGTTAAACCCATTTCCGACAACTTTTAAAATTCGTCCCTTTTGGGGTAGGGAATCCTATGTTAAATTTCCCGGAACGACACTTTTTTTTAAAAAATTTCGAGCTATCGACCTGAAACCTGCGCCATTCGATCCAAGTCATATACTTCCCAACCGATTTCAGCCACGAGAAAATTCTAAAAAATTTATTTCCATGAAAAAATCGACTTTTTCGAAATCGGCATTTTCGGCGGAAAAACAGTAAGGGTACTGCCTTTGCGTCGGAAACATCCGGAAAATTTTTTTTCACGATATCGACCTGGAACCTTCGCCATTCGATTCAGTGGCTTATTCTCATTCTAAAACTGTATAGTTAAACCCATTTCCGACAACTTTTAAAATTCGTCCCTTTTGGGGTAGGGAATCCTATGTTAAATTTCCCGGAACGACACTTTTTTTAAAAAAATTTCGAGCTATCGACCTGAAACCTGCGCCATTCGATCCAAGTCATATACTTCCCAACCGATTTCAGCCACGAGAAAATTCTAAAAAATTTATTTCCATGAAAAAATCGACTTTTTCGAAATCGGCATTTTCGGCGGAAAAACAGTAAGGGTACTGCCTTTGCGTCGGAAACATCCGGAAAATTTTTTTTCACGATATCGACCTGGAACCTTCGCCATTCGATTCAGTGGCTTATTCTCATTCTAAAACTGTATAGTTAAACCCATTTCCGACAACTTTTAAAATTCGTCCCTTTTGGGGTAGGGAATCCTATGTTAAATTTCCCGGAACGACACTTTTTTTAAAAAAATTTCGAGCTATCGACCTGAAACCTGCGCCATTCGATCCAAGTCATATACTTCCCAACCGATTTCAGCCACGAGAAAATTCTAAAAAATTTATTTCCATGAAAAAATCGACTTTTTCGAAATCGGCATTTTCGGCGGAAAAACAGTAAGGGTACTGCCTTTGCGTCGGAAACATCCGGAAAATTTTTTTTCACGATATCGACCTGGAACCTTCGCCATTCGATTCAGTGGCTTATTCTCATTCTAAAACTGTATAGTTAAACCCATTTCCGACAACTTTTAAAATTCGTCCCTTTTGGGGTAGGGAATCCTATGTTAAATTTCCCGGAACGACACTTTTTTTTTAAAATTTCGAGCTATCGACCTGAAACCTGCGCCATTCGATCCAAGTCATATACTTCCCAACCGATTTCAGCCACGAGAAAATTCTAAAAAATTTATTTCCATGAAAAAATCGACTTTTTCGAAATCGGCATTTTCGGCGGAAAAACAGTAAGGGTACTGCCTTTGCGTCGGAAACATCCGGAAAATTTTTTTTCACGATATCGACCTGGAACCTTCGCCATTCGATTCAGTGGCTTATTCTCATTCTAAAACTGTATAGTTAAACCCATTTCCGACAACTTTTAAAATTCGTCCCTTTTGGGGTAGGGAATCCTATGTTAAATTTCCCGGAACGACACTTTTTTTTTAAAAATTTCGAGCTATCGACCTGAAACCTGCGCCATTCGATCCAAGTCATATACTTCCCAACCGATTTCAGCCACGAGAAAATTCTAAAAAATTTATTTCCATGAAAAAATCGACTTTTTCGAAATCGGCATTTTCGGCGGAAAAACAGTAAGGGTACTGCCTTTGCGTCGGAAACATCCGGAAAATTTTTTTTCACGATATCGACCTGGAACCTTCGCCATTCGATTCAGTGGCTTATTCTCATTCTAAAACTGTATAGTTAAACCCATTTCCGACAACTTTTAAAATTCGTCCCTTTTGGGGTAGGGAATCCTATGTTAAATTTCCCGGAACGACACTTTTTTTAAAAAAATTTCGAGCTATCGACCTGAAACCTGCGCCATTCGATCCAAGTCATATACTTCCCAACCGATTTCAGCCACGAGAAAATTCTAAAAAATTTATTTCCATGAAAAAATCGACTTTTTCGAAATCGGCATTTTCGGCGGAAAAACAGTAAGGGTACTGCCTTTGCGTCGGAAACATCCGGAAAATTTTTTTTCACGATATCGACCTGGAACCTTCGCCATTCGATTCAGTGGCTTATTCTCATTCTAAAACTGTATAGTTAAACCCATTTCCGACAACTTTTAAAATTCGTCCCTTTTGGGGTAGGGAATCCTATGTTAAATTTCCCGGAACGACACTTTTTTTAAAAAAATTTCGAGCTATCGACCTGAAACCTGCGCCATTCGATCCAAGTCATATACTTCCCAACCGATTTCAGCCACGAGAAAATTCTAAAAAATTTATTTCCATGAAAAAATCGACTTTTTCGAAATCGGCATTTTCGGCGGAAAAACAGTAAGGGTACTGCCTTTGCGTCGGAAACATCCGGAAAATTTTTTTTCACGATATCGACCTGGAACCTTCGCCATTCGATTCAGTGGCTTATTCTCATTCTAAAACTGTATAGTTAAACCCATTTCCGACAACTTTTAAAATTCGTCCCTTTTGGGGTAGGGAATCCTATGTTAAATTTCCCGGAACGACACTTTTTTTTTTTAAATTTCGAGCTATCGACCTGAAACCTGCGCCATTCGATCCAAGTCATATACTTCCCAACCGATTTCAGCCACGAGAAAATTCTAAAAAATTTATTTCCATGAAAAAATCGACTTTTTCGAAATCGGCATTTTCGGCGGAAAAACAGTAAGGGTACTGCCTTTGCGTCGGAAACATCCGGAAAATTTTTTTTCACGATATCGACCTGGAACCTTCGCCATTCGATTCAGTGGCTTATTCTCATTCTAAAACTGTATAGTTAAACCCATTTCCGACAACTTTTAAAATTCGTCCCTTTTGGGGTAGGGAATCCTATGTTAAATTTCCCGGAACGACACTTTTTTTTTAAAAATTTCGAGCTATCGACCTGAAACCTGCGCCATTCGATCCAAGTCATATACTTCCCAACCGATTTCAGCCACGAGAAAATTCTAAAAAATTTATTTCCATGAAAAAATCGACTTTTTCGAAATCGGCATTTTCGGCGGAAAAACAGTAAGGGTACTGCCTTTGCGTCGGAAACATCCGGAAAATTTTTTTTCACGATATCGACCTGGAACCTTCGCCATTCGATTCAGTGGCTTATTCTCATTCTAAAACTGTATAGTTAAACCCATTTCCGACAACTTTTAAAATTCGTCCCTTTTGGGGTAGGGAATCCTATGTTAAATTTCCCGGAACGACACTTTTTTTAAAAAAATTTCGAGCTATCGACCTGAAACCTGCGCCATTCGATCCAAGTCATATACTTCCCAACCGATTTCAGCCACGAGAAAATTCTAAAAAATTTATTTCCATGAAAAAATCGACTTTTTCGAAATCGGCATTTTCGGCGGAAAAACAGTAAGGGTACTGCCTTTGCGTCGGAAACATCCGGAAAATTTTTTTTCACGATATCGACCTGGAACCTTCGCCATTCGATTCAGTGGCTTATTCTCATTCTAAAACTGTATAGTTAAACCCATTTCCGACAACTTTTAAAATTCGTCCCTTTTGGGGTAGGGAATCCTATGTTAAATTTCCCGGAACGACACTTTTTTTAAAAAAATTTCGAGCTATCGACCTGAAACCTGCGCCATTCGATCCAAGTCATATACTTCCCAACCGATTTCAGCCACGAGAAAATTCTAAAAAATTTATTTCCATGAAAAAATCGACTTTTTCGAAATCGGCATTTTCGGCGGAAAAACAGTAAGGGTACTGCCTTTGCGTCGGAAACATCCGGAAAATTTTTTTTCACGATATCGACCTGGAACCTTCGCCATTCGATTCAGTGGCTTATTCTCATTCTAAAACTGTATAGTTAAACCCATTTCCGACAACTTTTAAAATTCGTCCCTTTTGGGGTAGGGAATCCTATGTTAAATTTCCCGGAACGACACTTTTTTTTTTTAAATTTCGAGCTATCGACCTGAAACCTGCGCCATTCGATCCAAGTCATATACTTCCCAACCGATTTCAGCCACGAGAAAATTCTAAAAAATTTATTTCCATGAAAAAATCGACTTTTTCGAAATCGGCATTTTCGGCGGAAAAACAGTAAGGGTACTGCCTTTGCGTCGGAAACATCCGGAAAATTTTTTTTCACGATATCGACCTGGAACCTTCGCCATTCGATTCAGTGGCTTATTCTCATTCTAAAACTGTATAGTTAAACCCATTTCCGACAACTTTTAAAATTCGTCCCTTTTGGGGTAGGGAATCCTATGTTAAATTTCCCGGAACGACACTTTTTTTTTTTAAATTTCGAGCTATCGACCTGAAACCTGCGCCATTCGATCCAAGTCATATACTTCCCAACCGATTTCAGCCACGAGAAAATTCTAAAAAATTTATTTCCATGAAAAAATCGACTTTTTCGAAATCGGCATTTTCGGCGGAAAAACAGTAAGGGTACTGCCTTTGCGTCGGAAACATCCGGAAAATTTTTTTTCACGATATCGACCTGGAACCTTCGCCATTCGATTCAGTGGCTTATTCTCATTCTAAAACTGTATAGTTAAACCCATTTCCGACAACTTTTAAAATTCGTCCCTTTTGGGGTAGGGAATCCTATGTTAAATTTCCCGGAACGACACTTTTTTTTTTTAAAATTTCGAGCTATCGACCTGAAACCTGCGCCATTCGATCCAAGTCATATACTTCCCAACCGATTTCAGCCACGAGAAAATTCTAAAAAATTTATTTCCATGAAAAAATCGACTTTTTCGAAATCGGCATTTTCGGCGGAAAAACAGTAAGGGTACTGCCTTTGCGTCGGAAACATCCGGAAAATTTTTTTTCACGATATCGACCTGGAACCTTCGCCATTCGATTCAGTGGCTTATTCTCATTCTAAAACTGTATAGTTAAACCCATTTCCGACAACTTTTAAAATTCGTCCCTTTTGGGGTAGGGAATCCTATGTTAAATTTCCCGGAACGACACTTTTTTTTTTTAAATTTCGAGCTATCGACCTGAAACCTGCGCCATTCGATCCAAGTCATATACTTCCCAACCGATTTCAGCCACGAGAAAATTCTAAAAAATTTATTTCCATGAAAAAATCGACTTTTTCGAAATCGGCATTTTCGGCGGAAAAACAGTAAGGGTACTGCCTTTGCGTCGGAAACATCCGGAAAATTTTTTTTCACGATATCGACCTGGAACCTTCGCCATTCGATTCAGTGGCTTACTCTCATTCTAAAACTGTATAGTTAAACCCATTTCCGACAACTTTTAAAATTCGTCCCTTTTGGGGTAGGGAATCCTATGTTAAATTTCCCGGAACGACACTTTTTTTAAAAAAATTTCGAGCTATCGACCTGAAACCTGCGCCATTCGATCCAAGTCATATACTTCCCAACCGATTTCAGCCACGAGAAAATTCTAAAAAATTTATTTCCATGAAAAAATCGACTTTTTCGAAATCGGCATTTTCGGCGGAAAAACAGTAAGGGTACTGCCTTTGCGTCGGAAACATCCGGAAAATTTTTTTTCACGATATCGACCTGGAACCTTCGCCATTCGATTCAGTGGCTTATTCTCATTCTAAAACTGTATAGTTAAACCCATTTCCGACAACT
>OZ021685.1:2378707-2402412 GCA_963978505.1 Listrodromus nycthemerus
GATTCCCTACCCCAAAAGGGACGAATTTTAAAAGTTGTCGGAAATGGGTTTAACTATACAGTTTTAGAATGAGAATAAGCCACTGAATCGAATGGCGAAGGTTCCAGGTCGATATCGTGAAAAAAAATTTTCCGGATGTTTCCGACGCAAAGGCAGTACCCTTACTGTTTTTCCGCCGAAAATGCCGATTTCGAAAAAGTCGATTTTTTCATGGAAATAAATTTTTTAGAATTTTCTCGTGGCTGAAATCGGTTGGGAAGTATATGACTTGGATCGAATGGCGCAGGTTTCAGGTCGATAGCTCGAAATTTTTTTAAAAAAAGTGTCGTTCCGGGAAATTTAACATAGGATTCCCTACCCCAAAAGGGACGAATTTTAAAAGTTGTCGGAAATGGGTTTAACTATACAGTTTTAGAATGAGAATAAGCCACTGAATCGAATGGCGAAGGTTCCAGGTCGATATCGTGAAAAAAAATTTTCCGGATGTTTCCGACGCAAAGGCAGTACCCTTACTGTTTTTCCGCCGAAAATGCCGATTTCGAAAAAGTCGATTTTTTCATGGAAATAAATTTTTTAGAATTTTCTCGTGGCTGAAATCGGTTGGGAAGTATATGACTTGGATCGAATGGCGCAGGTTTCAGGTCGATAGCTCGAAATTTTTTTAAAAAAAGTGTCGTTCCGGGAAATTTAACATAGGATTCCCTACCCCAAAAGGGACGAATTTTAAAAGTTGTCGGAAATGGGTTTAACTATACAGTTTTAGAATGAGAATAAGCCACTGAATCGAATGGCGAAGGTTCCAGGTCGATATCGTGAAAAAAAATTTTCCGGATGTTTCCGACGCAAAGGCAGTACCCTTACTGTTTTTCCGCCGAAAATGCCGATTTCGAAAAAGTCGATTTTTTCATGGAAATAAATTTTTTAGAATTTTCTCGTGGCTGAAATCGGTTGGGAAGTATATGACTTGGATCGAATGGCGCAGGTTTCAGGTCGATAGCTCGAAATTTTTAAAAAAAAAGTGTCGTTCCGGGAAATTTAACATAGGATTCCCTACCCCAAAAGGGACGAATTTTAAAAGTTGTCGGAAATGGGTTTAACTATACAGTTTTAGAATGAGAATAAGCCACTGAATCGAATGGCGAAGGTTCCAGGTCGATATCGTGAAAAAAAATTTTCCGGATGTTTCCGACGCAAAGGCAGTACCCTTACTGTTTTTCCGCCGAAAATGCCGATTTCGAAAAAGTCGATTTTTTCATGGAAATAAATTTTTTAGAATTTTCTCGTGGCTGAAATCGGTTGGGAAGTATATGACTTGGATCGAATGGCGCAGGTTTCAGGTCGATAGCTCGAAATTTAAAAAAAAAAAGTGTCGTTCCGGGAAATTTAACATAGGATTCCCTACCCCAAAAGGGACGAATTTTAAAAGTTGTCGGAAATGGGTTTAACTATACAGTTTTAGAATGAGAATAAGCCACTGAATCGAATGGCGAAGGTTCCAGGTCGATATCGTGAAAAAAAATTTTCCGGATGTTTCCGACGCAAAGGCAGTACCCTTACTGTTTTTCCGCCGAAAATGCCGATTTCGAAAAAGTCGATTTTTTCATGGAAATAAATTTTTTAGAATTTTCTCGTGGCTGAAATCGGTTGGGAAGTATATGACTTGGATCGAATGGCGCAGGTTTCAGGTCGATAGCTCGAAATTTAAAAAAAAAAAGTGTCGTTCCGGGAAATTTAACATAGGATTCCCTACCCCAAAAGGGACGAATTTTAAAAGTTGTCGGAAATGGGTTTAACTATACAGTTTTAGAATGAGAATAAGCCACTGAATCGAATGGCGAAGGTTCCAGGTCGATATCGTGAAAAAAAATTTTCCGGATGTTTCCGACGCAAAGGCAGTACCCTTACTGTTTTTCCGCCGAAAATGCCGATTTCGAAAAAGTCGATTTTTTCATGGAAATAAATTTTTTAGAATTTTCTCGTGGCTGAAATCGGTTGGGAAGTATATGACTTGGATCGAATGGCGCAGGTTTCAGGTCGATAGCTCGAAATTTTTTTAAAAAAAGTGTCGTTCCGGGAAATTTAACATAGGATTCCCTACCCCAAAAGGGACGAATTTTAAAAGTTGTCGGAAATGGGTTTAACTATACAGTTTTAGAATGAGAATAAGCCACTGAATCGAATGGCGAAGGTTCCAGGTCGATATCGTGAAAAAAAATTTTCCGGATGTTTCCGACGCAAAGGCAGTACCCTTACTGTTTTTCCGCCGAAAATGCCGATTTCGAAAAAGTCGATTTTTTCATGGAAATAAATTTTTTAGAATTTTCTCGTGGCTGAAATCGGTTGGGAAGTATATGACTTGGATCGAATGGCGCAGGTTTCAGGTCGATAGCTCGAAATTTTTTTAAAAAAAGTGTCGTTCCGGGAAATTTAACATAGGATTCCCTACCCCAAAAGGGACGAATTTTAAAAGTTGTCGGAAATGGGTTTAACTATACAGTTTTAGAATGAGAATAAGCCACTGAATCGAATGGCGAAGGTTCCAGGTCGATATCGTGAAAAAAAATTTTCCGGATGTTTCCGACGCAAAGGCAGTACCCTTACTGTTTTTCCGCCGAAAATGCCGATTTCGAAAAAGTCGATTTTTTCATGGAAATAAATTTTTTAGAATTTTCTCGTGGCTGAAATCGGTTGGGAAGTATATGACTTGGATCGAATGGCGCAGGTTTCAGGTCGATAGCTCGAAATTTTTTTTAAAAAAGTGTCGTTCCGGGAAATTTAACATAGGATTCCCTACCCCAAAAGGGACGAATTTTAAAAGTTGTCGGAAATGGGTTTAACTATACAGTTTTAGAATGAGAATAAGCCACTGAATCGAATGGCGAAGGTTCCAGGTCGATATCGTGAAAAAAAATTTTCCGGATGTTTCCGACGCAAAGGCAGTACCCTTACTGTTTTTCCGCCGAAAATGCCGATTTCGAAAAAGTCGATTTTTTCATGGAAATAAATTTTTTAGAATTTTCTCGTGGCTGAAATCGGTTGGGAAGTATATGACTTGGATCGAATGGCGCAGGTTTCAGGTCGATAGCTCGAAATTTTTTTAAAAAAAGTGTCGTTCCGGGAAATTTAACATAGGATTCCCTACCCCAAAAGGGACGAATTTTAAAAGTTGTCGGAAATGGGTTTAACTATACAGTTTTAGAATGAGAATAAGCCACTGAATCGAATGGCGAAGGTTCCAGGTCGATATCGTGAAAAAAAAATTTCCGGATGTTTCCGACGCAAAGGCAGTACCCTTACTGTTTTTCCGCCGAAAATGCCGATTTCGAAAAAGTCGATTTTTTCATGGAAATAAATTTTTTAGAATTTTCTCGTGGCTGAAATCGGTTGGGAAGTATATGACTTGGATCGAATGGCGCAGGTTTCAGGTCGATAGCTCGAAATTTTTTTAAAAAAAGTGTCGTTCCGGGAAATTTAACATAGGATTCCCTACCCCAAAAGGGACGAATTTTAAAAGTTGTCGGAAATGGGTTTAACTATACAGTTTTAGAATGAGAATAAGCCACTGAATCGAATGGCGAAGGTTCCAGGTCGATATCGTGAAAAAAAATTTTCCGGATGTTTCCGACGCAAAGGCAGTACCCTTACTGTTTTTCCACCGAAAATGCCGATTTCGAAAAAGTCGATTTTTTCATGGAAATAAATTTTTTAGAATTTTCTCGTGGCTGAAATCGGTTGGGAAGTATATGACTTGGATCGAATGGCGCAGGTTTCAGGTCGATAGCTCGAAATTTTTTTTAAAAAAGTGTCGTTCCGGGAAATTTAACATAGGATTCCCTACCCCAAAAGGGACGAATTTTAAAAGTTGTCGGAAATGGGTTTAACTATACAGTTTTAGAATGAGAATAAGCCACTGAATCGAATGGCGAAGGTTCCAGGTCGATATCGTGAAAAAAAATTTTCCGGATGTTTCCGACGCAAAGGCAGTACCCTTACTGTTTTTCCGCCGAAAATGCCGATTTCGAAAAAGTCGATTTTTTCATGGAAATAAATTTTTTAGAATTTTCTCGTGGCTGAAATCGGTTGGGAAGTATATGACTTGGATCGAATGGCGCAGGTTTCAGGTCGATAGCTCGAAATTTTTTTAAAAAAAGTGTCGTTCCGGGAAATTTAACATAGGATTCCCTACCCCAAAAGGGACGAATTTTAAAAGTTGTCGGAAATGGGTTTAACTATACAGTTTTAGAATGAGAATAAGCCACTGAATCGAATGGCGAAGGTTCCAGGTCGATATCGTGAAAAAAAATTTTCCGGATGTTTCCGACGCAAAGGCAGTACTGTTTTTCCACCGAAAATGCCGATTTCGAAAAAGTCGATTTTTTCATGGAAATAAATTTTTTAGAATTTTCTCGTGGCTGAAATCGGTTGGGAAGTATATGACTTGGATCGAATGGCGCAGGTTTCAGGTCGATAGCTCGAAATTTTTTTTAAAAAAGTGTCGTTCCGGGAAATTTAACATAGGATTCCCTACCCCAAAAGGGACGAATTTTAAAAGTTGTCGGAAATGGGTTTAACTATACAGTTTTAGAATGAGAATAAGCCACTGAATCGAATGGCGAAGGTTCCAGGTCGATATCGTGAAAAAAAATTTTCCGGATGTTTCCGACGCAAAGGCAGTACCCTTACTGTTTTTCCGCCGAAAATGCCGATTTCGAAAAAGTCGATTTTTTCATGGAAATAAATTTTTTAGAATTTTCTCGTGGCTGAAATCGGTTGGGAAGTATATGACTTGGATCGAATGGCGCAGGTTTCAGGTCGATAGCTCGAAATTTAAAAAAAAAAAGTGTCGTTCCGGGAAATTTAACATAGGATTCCCTACCCCAAAAGGGACGAATTTTAAAAGTTGTCGGAAATGGGTTTAACTATACAGTTTTAGAATGAGAATAAGCCACTGAATCGAATGGCGAAGGTTCCAGGTCGATATCGTGAAAAAAAATTTTCCGGATGTTTCCGACGCAAAGGCAGTACCCTTACTGTTTTTCCGCCGAAAATGCCGATTTCGAAAAAGTCGATTTTTTCATGGAAATAAATTTTTTAGAATTTTCTCGTGGCTGAAATCGGTTGGGAAGTATATGACTTGGATCGAATGGCGCAGGTTTCAGGTCGATAGCTCGAAATTTTTTTAAAAAAAGTGTCGTTCCGGGAAATTTAACATAGGATTCCCTACCCCAAAAGGGACGAATTTTAAAAGTTGTCGGAAATGGGTTTAACTATACAGTTTTAGAATGAGAATAAGCCACTGAATCGAATGGCGAAGGTTCCAGGTCGATATCGTGAAAAAAAATTTTCCGGATGTTTCCGACGCAAAGGCAGTACCCTCACTGTTTTTCCGCCGAAAATGCCGATTTCGAAAAAGTCGATTTTTTCATGGAAATAAATTTTTTAGAATTTTCTCGTGGCTGAAATCGGTTGGGAAGTATATGACTTGGATCGAATGGCGCAGGTTTCAGGTCGATAGCTCGAAATTTTAAAAAAAAAAGTGTCGTTCCGGGAAATTTAACATAGGATTCCCTACCCCAAAAGGGACGAATTTTAAAAGTTGTCGGAAATGGGTTTAACTATACAGTTTTAGAATGAGAATAAGCCACTGAATCGAATGGCGAAGGTTCCAGGTCGATATCGTGAAAAAAAATTTTCCGGATGTTTCCGACGCAAAGGCAGTACCCTTACTGTTTTTCCGCCGAAAATGCCGATTTCGAAAAAGTCGATTTTTTCATGGAAATAAATTTTTTAGAATTTTCTCGTGGCTGAAATCGGTTGGGAAGTATATGACTTGGATCGAATGGCGCAGGTTTCAGGTCGATAGCTCGAAATTTTTTAAAAAAAAGTGTCGTTCCGGGAAATTTAACATAGGATTCCCTACCCCAAAAGGGACGAATTTTAAAAGTTGTCGGAAATGGGTTTAACTATACAGTTTTAGAATGAGAATAAGCCACTGAATCGAATGGCGAAGGTTCCAGGTCGATATCGTGAAAAAAAATTTTCCGGATGTTTCCGACGCAAAGGCAGTACCCTTACTGTTTTTCCGCCGAAAATGCCGATTTCGAAAAAGTCGATTTTTTCATGGAAATAAATTTTTTAGAATTTTCTCGTGGCTGAAATCGGTTGGGAAGTATATGACTTGGATCGAATGGCGCAGGTTTCAGGTCGATAGCTCGAAATTTTTTTAAAAAAAGTGTCGTTCCGGGAAATTTAACATAGGATTCCCTACCCCAAAAGGGACGAATTTTAAAAGTTGTCGGAAATGGGTTTAACTATACAGTTTTAGAATGAGAGTAAGCCACTGAATCGAATGGCGAAGGTTCCAGGTCGATATCGTGAAAAAAAATTTTCCGGATGTTTCCGACGCAAAGGCAGTACCCTTACTGTTTTTCCGCCGAAAATGCCGATTTCGAAAAAGTCGATTTTTTCATGGAAATAAATTTTTTAGAATTTTCTCGTGGCTGAAATCGGTTGGGAAGTATATGACTTGGATCGAATGGCGCAGGTTTCAGGTCGATAGCTCGAAATTTAAAAAAAAAAAGTGTCGTTCCGGGAAATTTAACATAGGATTCCCTACCCCAAAAGGGACGAATTTTAAAAGTTGTCGGAAATGGGTTTAACTATACAGTTTTAGAATGAGAATAAGCCACTGAATCGAATGGCGAAGGTTCCAGGTCGATATCGTGAAAAAAAATTTTCCGGATGTTTCCGACGCAAAGGCAGTACCCTTACTGTTTTTCCGCCGAAAATGCCGATTTCGAAAAAGTCGATTTTTTCATGGAAATAAATTTTTTAGAATTTTCTCGTGGCTGAAATCGGTTGGGAAGTATATGACTTGGATCGAATGGCGCAGGTTTCAGGTCGATAGCTCGAAATTTAAAAAAAAAAAAGTGTCGTTCCGGGAAATTTAACATAGGATTCCCTACCCCAAAAGGGACGAATTTTAAAAGTTGTCGGAAATGGGTTTAACTATACAGTTTTAGAATGAGAATAAGCCACTGAATCGAATGGCGAAGGTTCCAGGTCGATATCGTGAAAAAAAATTTTCCGGATGTTTCCGACGCAAAGGCAGTACCCTTACTGTTTTTCCGCCGAAAATGCCGATTTCGAAAAAGTCGATTTTTTCATGGAAATAAATTTTTTAGAATTTTCTCGTGGCTGAAATCGGTTGGGAAGTATATGACTTGGATCGAATGGCGCAGGTTTCAGGTCGATAGCTCGAAATTTAAAAAAAAAAGTGTCGTTCCGGGAAATTTAACATAGGATTCCCTACCCCAAAAGGGACGAATTTTAAAAGTTGTCGGAAATGGGTTTAACTATACAGTTTTAGAATGAGAATAAGCCACTGAATCGAATGGCGAAGGTTCCAGGTCGATATCGTGAAAAAAAATTTCCGGATGTTTCCGACGCAAAGGCAGTACCCTTACTGTTTTTCCGCCGAAAATGCCGATTTCGAAAAAGTCGATTTTTTCATGGAAATAAATTTTTTAGAATTTTCTCGTGGCTGAAATCGGTTGGGAAGTATATGACTTGAATCGAATGGCGCAGGTTTCAGGTCGATAGCTCGAAATTTTTAAAAAAAAAGTGTCGTTCCGGGAAATTTAACATAGGATTCCCTACCCCAAAAGGGACGAATTTTAAAAGTTGTCGGAAATGGGTTTAACTATACAGTTTTAGAATGAGAATAAGCCACTGAATCGAATGGCGAAGGTTCCAGGTCGATATCGTGAAAAAAAATTTTCCGGATGTTTCCGACGCAAAGGCAGTACCCTTACTGTTTTTCCGCCGAAAATGCCGATTTCGAAAAAGTCGATTTTTTCATGGAAATAAATTTTTTAGAATTTTCTCGTGGCTGAAATCGGTTGGGAAGTATATGACTTGGATCGAATGGCGCAGGTTTCAGGTCGATAGCTCGAAATTTTAAAAAAAAGTGTCGTTCCGGGAAATTTAACATAGGATTCCCTACCCCAAAAGGGACGAATTTTAAAAGTTGTCGGAAATGGGTTTAACTATACAGTTTTAGAATGAGAATAAGCCACTGAATCGAATGGCGAAGGTTCCAGGTCGATATCGTGAAAAAAAATTTTCCGGATGTTTCCGACGCAAAGGCAGTACCCTTACTGTTTTTCCGCCGAAAATGCCGATTTCGAAAAAGTCGATTTTTTCATGGAAATAAATTTTTTAGAATTTTCTCGTGGCTGAAATCGGTTGGGAAGTATATGACTTGGATCGAATGGCGCAGGTTTCAGGTCGATAGCTCGAAATTTTTTAAAAAAAAGTGTCGTTCCGGGAAATTTAACATAGGATTCCCTACCCCAAAAGGGACGAATTTTAAAAGTTGTCGGAAATGGGTTTAACTATACAGTTTTAGAATGAGAATAAGCCACTGAATCGAATGGCGAAGGTTCCAGGTCGATATCGTGAAAAAAAATTTTCCGGATGTTTCCGACGCAAAGGCAGTACCCTTACTGTTTTTCCGCCGAAAATGCCGATTTCGAAAAAGTCGATTTTTTCATGGAAATAAATTTTTTAGAATTTTCTCGTGGCTGAAATCGGTTGGGAAGTATATGACTTGGATCGAATGGCGCAGGTTTCAGGTCGATAGCTCGAAATTTTTTAAAAAAAGTGTCGTTCCGGGAAATTTAACATAGGATTCCCTACCCCAAAAGGGACGAATTTTAAAAGTTGTCGGAAATGGGTTTAACTATACAGTTTTAGAATGAGAATAAGCCACTGAATCGAATGGCGAAGGTTCCAGGTCGATATCGTGAAAAAAAATTTTCCGGATGTTTCCGACGCAAAGGCAGTACCCTTACTGTTTTTCCGCCGAAAATGCCGATTTCGAAAAAGTCGATTTTTTCATGGAAATAAATTTTTTAGAATTTTCTCGTGGCTGAAATCGGTTGGGAAGTATATGACTTGGATCGAATGGCGCAGGTTTCAGGTCGATAGCTCGAAATTTTTTTAAAAAAAGTGTCGTTCCGGGAAATTTAACATAGGATTCCCTACCCCAAAAGGGACGAATTTTAAAAGTTGTCGGAAATGGGTTTAACTATACAGTTTTAGAATGAGAATAAGCCACTGAATCGAATGGCGAAGGTTCCAGGTCGATATCGTGAAAAAAAATTTTCCGGATGTTTCCGACGCAAAGGCAGTACCCTTACTGTTTTTCCGCCGAAAATGCCGATTTCGAAAAAGTCGATTTTTTCATGGAAATAAATTTTTTAGAATTTTCTCGTGGCTGAAATCGGTTGGGAAGTATATGACTTGGATCGAATGGCGCAGGTTTCAGGTCGATAGCTCGAAATTTTTTTAAAAAAAGTGTCGTTCCGGGAAATTTAACATAGGATTCCCTACCCCAAAAGGGACGAATTTTAAAAGTTGTCGGAAATGGGTTTAACTATACAGTTTTAGAATGAGAATAGAATAAGCCACTGAATCGAATGGCGAAGGTTCCAGGTCGATATCGTGAAAAAAAATTTTCCGGATGTTTCCGACGCAAAGGCAGTACCCTTACTGTTTTTCCGCCGAAAATGCCGATTTCGAAAAAGTCGATTTTTTCATGGAAATAAATTTTTTAGAATTTTCTCGTGGCTGAAATCGGTTGGGAAGTATATGACTTGGATCGAATGGCGCAGGTTTCAGGTCGATAGCTCGAAATTTTTTTAAAAAAAGTGTCGTTCCGGGAAATTTAACATAGGATTCCCTACCCCAAAAGGGACGAATTTTAAAAGTTGTCGGAAATGGGTTTAACTATACAGTTTTAGAATGAGAATAAGCCACTGAATCGAATGGCGAAGGTTCCAGGTCGATATCGTGAAAAAAAATTTTCCGGATGTTTCCGACGCAAAGGCAGTACCCTTACTGTTTTTCCGCCGAAAATGCCGATTTCGAAAAAGTCGATTTTTTCATGGAAATAAATTTTTTAGAATTTTCTCGTGGCTGAAATCGGTTGGGAAGTATATGACTTGGATCGAATGGCGCAGGTTTCAGGTCGATAGCTCGAAATTTTTTCAAAAAAAGTGTCGTTCCGGGAAATTTAACATAGGATTCCCTACCCCAAAAGGGACGAATTTTAAAAGTTGTCGGAAATGGGTTTAACTATACAGTTTTAGAATGAGAATAAGCCACTGAATCGAATGGCGAAGGTTCCAGGTCGATATCGTGAAAAAAAATTTTCCGGATGTTTCCGACGCAAAGGCAGTACCCTTACTGTTTTTCCGCCGAAAATGCCGATTTCGAAAAAGTCGATTTTTTCATGGAAATAAATTTTTTAGAATTTTCTCGTGGCTGAAATCGGTTGGGAAGTATATGACTTGGATCGAATGGCGCAGGTTTCAGGTCGATAGCTCGAAATTTTTTTTAAAAAAGTGTCGTTCCGGGAAATTTAACATAGGATTCCCTACCCCAAAAGGGACGAATTTTAAAAGTTGTCGGAAATGGGTTTAACTATACAGTTTTAGAATGAGAATAAGCCACTGAATCGAATGGCGAAGGTTCCAGGTCGATATCGTGAAAAAAAATTTTCCGGATGTTTCCGACGCAAAGGCAGTACCCTTACTGTTTTTCCGCCGAAAATGCCGATTTCGAAAAAGTCGATTTTTTCATGGAAATAAATTTTTTAGAATTTTCTCGTGGCTGAAATCGGTTGGGAAGTATATGACTTGGATCGAATGGCGCAGGTTTCAGGTCGATAGCTCGAAATTTTTTTAAAAAAAGTGTCGTTCCGGGAAATTTAACATAGGATTCCCTACCCCAAAAGGGACGAATTTTAAAAGTTGTCGGAAATGGGTTTAACTATACAGTTTTAGAATGAGAATAAGCCACTGAATCGAATGGCGAAGGTTCCAGGTCGATATCGTGAAAAAAAATTTTCCAGATGTTTCCGACGCAAAGGCAGTACCCTTACTGTTTTTCCGCCGAAAATGCCGATTTCGAAAAAGTCGATTTTTTCATGGAAATAAATTTTTTAGAATTTTCTCGTGGCTGAAATCGGTTGGGAAGTATATGACTTGGATCGAATGGCGCAGGTTTCAGGTCGATAGCTCGAAATTTTTTAAAAAAAAGTGTCGTTCCGGGAAATTTAACATAGGATTCCCTACCCCAAAAGGGACGAATTTTAAAAGTTGTCGGAAATGGGTTTAACTATACAGTTTTAGAATGAGAATAAGCCACTGAATCGAATGGCGAAGGTTCCAGGTCGATATCGTGAAAAAAAATTTTCCGGATGTTTCCGACGCAAAGGCAGTACCCTTACTGTTTTTCCGCCGAAAATGCCGATTTCGAAAAAGTCGATTTTTTCATGGAAATAAATTTTTTAGAATTTTCTCGTGGCTGAAATCGGTTGGGAAGTATATGACTTGGATCGAATGGCGCAGGTTTCAGGTCGATAGCTCGAAATTTAAAAAAAAAAAGTGTCGTTCCGGGAAATTTAACATAGGATTCCCTACCCCAAAAGGGACGAATTTTAAAAGTTGTCGGAAATGGGTTTAACTATACAGTTTTAGAATGAGAATAAGCCACTGAATCGAATGGCGAAGGTTCCAGGTCGATATCGTGAAAAAAAATTTTCCGGATGTTTCCGACGCAAAGGCAGTACCCTTACTGTTTTTCCGCCGAAAATGCCGATTTCGAAAAAGTCGATTTTTTCATGGAAATAAATTTTTTAGAATTTTCTCGTGGCTGAAATCGGTTGGGAAGTATATGACTTGGATCGAATGGCGCAGGTTTCAGGTCGATAGCTCGAAATTTAAAAAAAAAAAGTGTCGTTCCGGGAAATTTAACATAGGATTCCCTACCCCAAAAGGGACGAATTTTAAAAGTTGTCGGAAATGGGTTTAACTATACAGTTTTAGAATGAGAATAAGCCACTGAATCGAATGGCGAAGGTTCCAGGTCGATATCGTGAAAAAAAATTTTCCGGATGTTTCCGACGCAAAGGCAGTACCCTTACTGTTTTTCCGCCGAAAATGCCGATTTCGAAAAAGTCGATTTTTTCATGGAAATAAATTTTTTAGAATTTTCTCGTGGCTGAAATCGGTTGGGAAGTATATGACTTGGATCGAATGGCGCAGGTTTCAGGTCGATAGCTCGAAATTTTTTTAAAAAAAGTGTCGTTCCGGGAAATTTAACATAGGATTCCCTACCCCAAAAGGGACGAATTTTAAAAGTTGTCGGAAATGGGTTTAACTATACAGTTTTAGAATGAGAATAAGCCACTGAATCGAATGGCGAAGGTTCCAGGTCGATATCGTGAAAAAAAATTTTCCGGATGTTTCCGACGCAAAGGCAGTACCCTTACTGTTTTTCCGCCGAAAATGCCGATTTCGAAAAAGTCGATTTTTTCATGGAAATAAATTTTTTAGAATTTTCTCGTGGCTGAAATCGGTTGGGAAGTATATGACTTGGATCGAATGGCGCAGGTTTCAGGTCGATAGCTCGAAATTTTTTTAAAAAAAGTGTCGTTCCGGGAAATTTAACATAGGATTCCCTACCCCAAAAGGGACGAATTTTAAAAGTTGTCGGAAATGGGTTTAACTATACAGTTTTAGAATGAGAATAAGCCACTGAATCGAATGGCGAAGGTTCCAGGTCGATATCGTGAAAAAAAATTTTCCGGATGTTTCCGACGCAAAGGCAGTACCCTTACTGTTTTTCCGCCGAAAATGCCGATTTCGAAAAAGTCGATTTTTTCATGGAAATAAATTTTTTAGAATTTTCTCGTGGCTGAAATCGGTTGGGAAGTATATGACTTGGATCGAATGGCGCAGGTTTCAGGTCGATAGCTCGAAATTTTTTTTAAAAAAGTGTCGTTCCGGGAAATTTAACATAGGATTCCCTACCCCAAAAGGGACGAATTTTAAAAGTTGTCGGAAATGGGTTTAACTATACAGTTTTAGAATGAGAATAAGCCACTGAATCGAATGGCGAAGGTTCCAGGTCGATATCGTGAAAAAAAATTTTCCGGATGTTTCCGACGCAAAGGCAGTACCCTTACTGTTTTTCCGCCGAAAATGCCGATTTCGAAAAAGTCGATTTTTTCATGGAAATAAATTTTTTAGAATTTTCTCGTGGCTGAAATCGGTTGGGAAGTATATGACTTGGATCGAATGGCGCAGGTTTCAGGTCGATAGCTCGAAATTTAAAAAAAAAAAGTGTCGTTCCGGGAAATTTAACATAGGATTCCCTACCCCAAAAGGGACGAATTTTAAAAGTTTTCGGAAATGGGTTTAACTATACAGTTTTAGAATGAGAATAAGCCACTGAATCGAATGGCGAAGGTTCCAGGTCGATATCGTGAAAAAAAATTTTCCGGATGTTTCCGACGCAAAGGCAGTACCCTTACTGTTTTTCCGCCGAAAATGCCGATTTCGAAAAAGTCGATTTTTTCATGGAAATAAATTTTTTAGAATTTTCTCGTGGCTGAAATCGGTTGGGAAGTATATGACTTGGATCGAATGGCGCAGGTTTCAGGTCGATAGCTCGAAATTTTTTTAAAAAAAGTGTCGTTCCGGGAAATTTAACATAGGATTCCCTACCCCAAAAGGGACGAATTTTAAAAGTTGTCGGAAATGGGTTTAACTATACAGTTTTAGAATGAGAATAAGCCACTGAATCGAATGGCGAAGGTTCCAGGTCGATATCGTGAAAAAAAATTTTCCGGATGTTTCCGACGCAAAGGCAGTACCCTTACTGTTTTTCCGCCGAAAATGCCGATTTCGAAAAAGTCGATTTTTTCATGGAAATAAATTTTTTAGAATTTTCTCGTGGCTGAAATCGGTTGGGAAGTATATGACTTGGATCGAATGGCGCAGGTTTCAGGTCGATAGCTCGAAATTTAAAAAAAAAAAGTGTCGTTCCGGGAAATTTAACATAGGATTCCCTACCCCAAAAGGGACGAATTTTAAAAGTTGTCGGAAATGGGTTTAACTATACAGTTTTAGAATGAGAATAAGCCACTGAATCGAATGGCGAAGGTTCCAGGTCGATATCGTGAAAAAAAATTTTCCGGATGTTTCCGACGCAAAGGCAGTACCCTTACTGTTTTTCCGCCGAAAATGCCGATTTCGAAAAAGTCGATTTTTTCATGGAAATAAATTTTTTAGAATTTTCTCGTGGCTGAAATCGGTTGGGAAGTATATGACTTGGATCGAATGGCGCAGGTTTCAGGTCGATAGCTCGAAATTTAAAAAAAAAAAGTGTCGTTCCGGGAAATTTAACATAGGATTCCCTACCCCAAAAGGGACGAATTTTAAAAGTTGTCGGAAATGGGTTTAACTATACAGTTTTAGAATGAGAATAAGCCACTGAATCGAATGGCGAAGGTTCCAGGTCGATATCGTGAAAAAAAATTTTCCGGATGTTTCCGACGCAAAGGCAGTACCCTTACTGTTTTTCCGCCGAAAATGCCGATTTCGAAAAAGTCGATTTTTTCATGGAAATAAATTTTTTAGAATTTTCTCGTGGCTGAAATCGGTTGGGAAGTATATGACTTGGATCGAATGGCGCAGGTTTCAGGTCGATAGCTCGAAATTTTTTTAAAAAAAGTGTCGTTCCGGGAAATTTAACATAGGATTCCCTACCCCAAAAGGGACGAATTTTAAAAGTTGTCGGAAATGGGTTTAACTATACAGTTTTAGAATGAGAATAAGCCACTGAATCGAATGGCGAAGGTTCCAGGTCGATATCGTGAAAAAAAATTTTCCGGATGTTTCCGACGCAAAGGCAGTACCCTTACTGTTTTTCCGCCGAAAATGCCGATTTCGAAAAAGTCGATTTTTTCATGGAAATAAATTTTTTAGAATTTTCTCGTGGCTGAAATCGGTTGGGAAGTATATGACTTGGATCGAATGGCGCAGGTTTCAGGTCGATAGCTCGAAATTTTTTTAAAAAAAGTGTCGTTCCGGGAAATTTAACATAGGATTCCCTACCCCAAAAGGGACGAATTTTAAAAGTTGTCGGAAATGGGTTTAACTATACAGTTTTAGAATGAGAATAAGCCACTGAATCGAATGGCGAAGGTTCCAGGTCGATATCGTGAAAAAAAATTTTCCGGATGTTTCCGACGCAAAGGCAGTACCCTTACTGTTTTTCCGCCGAAAATGCCGATTTCGAAAAAGTCGATTTTTTCATGGAAATAAATTTTTTAGAATTTTCTCGTGGCTGAAATCGGTTGGGAAGTATATGACTTGGATCGAATGGCGCAGGTTTCAGGTCGATAGCTCGAAATTTTTTTTAAAAAAGTGTCGTTCCGGGAAATTTAACATAGGATTCCCTACCCCAAAAGGGACGAATTTTAAAAGTTGTCGGAAATGGGTTTAACTATACAGTTTTAGAATGAGAATAAGCCACTGAATCGAATGGCGAAGGTTCCAGGTCGATATCGTGAAAAAAAATTTTCCGGATGTTTCCGACGCAAAGGCAGTACCCTTACTGTTTTTCCGCCGAAAATGCCGATTTCGAAAAAGTCGATTTTTTCATGGAAATAAATTTTTTAGAATTTTCTCGTGGCTGAAATCGGTTGGGAAGTATATGACTTGGATCGAATGGCGCAGGTTTCAGGTCGATAGCTCGAAATTTTAAAAAAAAAAGTGTCGTTCCGGGAAATTTAACATAGGATTCCCTACCCCAAAAGGGACGAATTTTAAAAGTTGTCGGAAATGGGTTTAACTATACAGTTTTAGAATGAGAATAAGCCACTGAATCGAATGGCGAAGGTTCCAGGTCGATATCGTGAAAAAAAATTTTCCGGATGTTTCCGACGCAAAGGCAGTACCCTTACTGTTTTTCCGCCGAAAATGCCGATTTCGAAAAAGTCGATTTTTTCATGGAAATAAATTTTTTAGAATTTTCTCGTGGCTGAAATCGGTTGGGAAGTATATGACTTGGATCGAATGGCGCAGGTTTCAGGTCGATAGCTCGAAATTTTTTTAAAAAAAGTGTCGTTCCGGGAAATTTAACATAGGATTCCCTACCCCAAAAGGGACGAATTTTAAAAGTTGTCGGAAATGGGTTTAACTATACAGTTTTAGAATGAGAATAAGCCACTGAATCGAATGGCGAAGGTTCCAGGTCGATATCGTGAAAAAAAATTTTCCGGATGTTTCCGACGCAAAGGCAGTACCCTCACTGTTTTTCCGCCGAAAATGCCGATTTCGAAAAAGTCGATTTTTTCATGGAAATAAATTTTTTAGAATTTTCTCGTGGCTGAAATCGGTTGGGAAGTATATGACTTGGATCGAATGGCGCAGGTTTCAGGTCGATAGCTCGAAATTTTTTAAAAAAAAGTGTCGTTCCGGGAAATTTAACATAGGATTCCCTACCCCAAAAGGGACGAATTTTAAAAGTTGTCGGAAATGGGTTTAACTATACAGTTTTAGAATGAGAATAAGCCACTGAATCGAATGGCGAAGGTTCCAGGTCGATATCGTGAAAAAAAATTTTCCGGATGTTTCCGACGCAAAGGCAGTACCCTTACTGTTTTTCCGCCGAAAATGCCGATTTCGAAAAAGTCGATTTTTTCATGGAAATAAATTTTTTAGAATTTTCTCGTGGCTGAAATCGGTTGGGAAGTATATGACTTGGATCGAATGGCGCAGGTTTCAGGTCGATAGCTCGAAATTTTTTTAAAAAAAGTGTCGTTCCGGGAAATTTAACATAGGATTCCCTACCCCAAAAGGGACGAATTTTAAAAGTTGTCGGAAATGGGTTTAACTATACAGTTTTAGAATGAGAATAAGCCACTGAATCGAATGGCGAAGGTTCCAGGTCGATATCGTGAAAAAAAATTTTCCGGATGTTTCCGACGCAAAGGCAGTACCCTTACTGTTTTTCCGCCGAAAATGCCGATTTCGAAAAAGTCGATTTTTTCATGGAAATAAATTTTTTAGAATTTTCTCGTGGCTGAAATCGGTTGGGAAGTATATGACTTGGATCGAATGGCGCAGGTTTCAGGTCGATAGCTCGAAATTTAAAAAAAAAAAGTGTCGTTCCGGGAAATTTAACATAGGATTCCCTACCCCAAAAGGGACGAATTTTAAAAGTTGTCGGAAATGGGTTTAACTATACAGTTTTAGAATGAGAATAAGCCACTGAATCGAATGGCGAAGGTTCCAGGTCGATATCGTGAAAAAAAATTTTCCGGATGTTTCCGACGCAAAGGCAGTACCCTTACTGTTTTTCCGCCGAAAATGCCGATTTCGAAAAAGTCGATTTTTTCATGGAAATAAATTTTTTAGAATTTTCTCGTGGCTGAAATCGGTTGGGAAGTATATGACTTGGATCGAATGGCGCAGGTTTCAGGTCGATAGCTCGAAATTTTTAAAAAAAAAAGTGTCGTTCCGGGAAATTTAACATAGGATTCCCTACCCCAAAAGGGACGAATTTTAAAAGTTGTCGGAAATGGGTTTAACTATACAGTTTTAGAATGAGAATAAGCCACTGAATCGAAAGGCGAAGGTTCCAGGTCGATATCGTGAAAAAAAATTTTCCGGATGTTTCCGACGCAAAGGCAGTACCCTTACTGTTTTTCCGCCGAAAATGCCGATTTCGAAAAAGTCGATTTTTTCATGGAAATAAATTTTTTAGAATTTTCTCGTGGCTGAAATCGGTTGGGAAGTATATGACTTGGATCGAATGGCGCAGGTTTCAGGTCGATAGCTCGAAATTTTTTTAAAAAAAGTGTCGTTCCGGGAAATTTAACATAGGATTCCCTACCCCAAAAGGGACGAATTTTAAAAGTTGTCGGAAATGGGTTTAACTATACAGTTTTAGAATGAGAATAAGCCACTGAATCGAATGGCGAAGGTTCCAGGTCGATATCGTGAAAAAAAAATTTCCGGATGTTTCCGACGCAAAGGCAGTACCCTTACTGTTTTTCCGCCGAAAATGCCGATTTCGAAAAAGTCGATTTTTTCATGGAAATAAATTTTTTAGAATTTTCTCGTGGCTGAAATCGGTTGGGAAGTATATGACTTGGATCGAATGGCGCAGGTTTCAGGTCGATAGCTCGAAATTTTTTTAAAAAAAGTGTCGTTCCGGGAAATTTAACATAGGATTCCCTACCCCAAAAGGGACGAATTTTAAAAGTTGTCGGAAATGGGTTTAACTATACAGTTTTAGAATGAGAATAAGCCACTGAATCGAATGGCGAAGGTTCCAGGTCGATATCGTGAAAAAAAATTTTCCGGATGTTTCCGACGCAAAGGCAGTACCCTTACTGTTTTTCCGCCGAAAATGCCGATTTCGAAAAAGTCGATTTTTTCATGGAAATAAATTTTTTAGAATTTTCTCGTGGCTGAAATCGGTTGGGAAGTATATGACTTGGATCGAATGGCGCAGGTTTCAGGTCGATAGCTCGAAATTTTTTTAAAAAAAGTGTCGTTCCGGGAAATTTAACATAGGATTCCCTACCCCAAAAGGGACGAATTTTAAAAGTTGTCGGAAATGGGTTTAACTATACAGTTTTAGAATGAGAATAAGCCACTGAATCGAATGGCGAAGGTTCCAGGTCGATATCGTGAAAAAAAATTTTCCGGATGTTTCCGACGCAAAGGCAGTACCCTTACTGTTTTTCCGCCGAAAATGCCGATTTCGAAAAAGTCGATTTTTTCATGGAAATAAATTTTTTAGAATTTTCTCGTGGCTGAAATCGGTTGGGAAGTATATGACTTGGATCGAATGGCGCAGGTTTCAGGTCGATAGCTCGAAATTTTTTTAAAAAAAGTGTCGTTCCGGGAAATTTAACATAGGATTCCCTACCCCAAAAGGGACGAATTTTAAAAGTTGTCGGAAATGGGTTTAACTATACAGTTTTAGAATGAGAATAAGCCACTGAATCGAATGGCGAAGGTTCCAGGTCGATATCGTGAAAAAAAAATTTCCGGATGTTTCCGACGCAAAGGCAGTACCCTTACTGTTTTTCCGCCGAAAATGCCGATTTCGAAAAAGTCGATTTTTTCATGGAAATAAATTTTTTAGAATTTTCTCGTGGCTGAAATCGGTTGGGAAGTATATGACTTGGATCGAATGGCGCAGGTTTCAGGTCGATAGCTCGAAATTTTTTTAAAAAAAGTGTCGTTCCGGGAAATTTAACATAGGATTCCCTACCCCAAAAGGGACGAATTTTAAAAGTTGTCGGAAATGGGTTTAACTATACAGTTTTAGAATGAGAATAAGCCACTGAATCGAATGGCGAAGGTTCCAGGTCGATATCGTGAAAAAAAATTTTCCGGATGTTTCCGACGCAAAGGCAGTACCCTTACTGTTTTTCCGCCGAAAATGCCGATTTCGAAAAAGTCGATTTTTTCATGGAAATAAATTTTTTAGAATTTTCTCGTGGCTGAAATCGGTTGGGAAGTATATGACTTGGATCGAATGGCGCAGGTTTCAGGTCGATAGCTCGAAATTTTTTTAAAAAAAGTGTCGTTCCGGGAAATTTAACATAGGATTCCCTACCCCAAAAGGGACGAATTTTAAAAGTTGTCGGAAATGGGTTTAACTATACAGTTTTAGAATGAGAATAAGCCACTGAATCGAATGGCGAAGGTTCCAGGTCGATATCGTGAAAAAAAAATTTCCGGATGTTTCCGACGCAAAGGCAGTACCCTTACTGTTTTTCCGCCGAAAATGCCGATTTCGAAAAAGTCGATTTTTTCATGGAAATAAATTTTTTAGAATTTTCTCGTGGCTGAAATCGGTTGGGAAGTATATGACTTGGATCGAATGGCGCAGGTTTCAGGTCGATAGCTCGAAATTTTTTTAAAAAAAGTGTCGTTCCGGGAAATTTAACATAGGATTCCCTACCCCAAAAGGGACGAATTTTAAAAGTTGTCGGAAATGGGTTTAACTATACAGTTTTAGAATGAGAATAAGCCACTGAATCGAATGGCGAAGGTTCCAGGTCGATATCGTGAAAAAAAATTTTCCGGATGTTTCCGACGCAAAGGCAGTACCCTTACTGTTTTTCCACCGAAAATGCCGATTTCGAAAAAGTCGATTTTTTCATGGAAATAAATTTTTTAGAATTTTCTCGTGGCTGAAATCGGTTGGGAAGTATATGACTTGGATCGAATGGCGCAGGTTTCAGGTCGATAGCTCGAAATTTTTTTTAAAAAAGTGTCGTTCCGGGAAATTTAACATAGGATTCCCTACCCCAAAAGGGACGAATTTTAAAAGTTGTCGGAAATGGGTTTAACTATACAGTTTTAGAATGAGAATAAGCCACTGAATCGAATGGCGAAGGTTCCAGGTCGATATCGTGAAAAAAAATTTTCCGGATGTTTCCGACGCAAAGGCAGTACCCTTACTGTTTTTCCGCCGAAAATGCCGATTTCGAAAAAGTCGATTTTTTCATGGAAATAAATTTTTTAGAATTTTCTCGTGGCTGAAATCGGTTGGGAAGTATATGACTTGGATCGAATGGCGCAGGTTTCAGGTCGATAGCTCGAAATTTTTTTAAAAAAAGTGTCGTTCCGGGAAATTTAACATAGGATTCCCTACCCCAAAAGGGACGAATTTTAAAAGTTGTCGGAAATGGGTTTAACTATACAGTTTTAGAATGAGAATAAGCCACTGAATCGAATGGCGAAGGTTCCAGGTCGATATCGTGAAAAAAAATTTTCCGGATGTTTCCGACGCAAAGGCAGTACCCTTACTGTTTTTCCGCCGAAAATGCCGATTTCGAAAAAGTCGATTTTTTCATGGAAATAAATTTTTTAGAATTTTCTCGTGGCTGAAATCGGTTGGGAAGTATATGACTTGGATCGAATGGCGCAGGTTTCAGGTCGATAGCTCGAAATTTTTTTAAAAAAAGTGTCGTTCCGGGAAATTTAACATAGGATTCCCTACCCCAAAAGGGACGAATTTTAAAAGTTGTCGGAAATGGGTTTAACTATACAGTTTTAGAATGAGAATAAGCCACTGAATCGAATGGCGAAGGTTCCAGGTCGATATCGTGAAAAAAAATTTTCCGGATGTTTCCGACGCAAAGGCAGTACCCTTACTGTTTTTCCGCCGAAAATGCCGATTTCGAAAAAGTCGATTTTTTCATGGAAATAAATTTTTTAGAATTTTCTCGTGGCTGAAATCGGTTGGGAAGTATATGACTTGGATCGAATGGCGCAGGTTTCAGGTCGATAGCTCGAAATTTTTTTAAAAAAAGTGTCGTTCCGGGAAATTTAACATAGGATTCCCTACCCCAAAAGGGACGAATTTTAAAAGTTGTCGGAAATGGGTTTAACTATACAGTTTTAGAATGAGAATAAGCCACTGAATCGAATGGCGAAGGTTCCAGGTCGATATCGTGAAAAAAAAATTTCCGGATGTTTCCGACGCAAAGGCAGTACCCTTACTGTTTTTCCGCCGAAAATGCCGATTTCGAAAAAGTCGATTTTTTCATGGAAATAAATTTTTTAGAATTTTCTCGTGGCTGAAATCGGTTGGGAAGTATATGACTTGGATCGAATGGCGCAGGTTTCAGGTCGATAGCTCGAAATTTTTTTAAAAAAAGTGTCGTTCCGGGAAATTTAACATAGGATTCCCTACCCCAAAAGGGACGAATTTTAAAAGTTGTCGGAAATGGGTTTAACTATACAGTTTTAGAATGAGAATAAGCCACTGAATCGAATGGCGAAGGTTCCAGGTCGATATCGTGAAAAAAAATTTTCCGGATGTTTCCGACGCAAAGGCAGTACCCTTACTGTTTTTCCGCCGAAAATGCCGATTTCGAAAAAGTCGATTTTTTCATGGAAATAAATTTTTTAGAATTTTCTCGTGGCTGAAATCGGTTGGGAAGTATATGACTTGGATCGAATGGCGCAGGTTTCAGGTCGATAGCTCGAAATTTTTTTAAAAAAAGTGTCGTTCCGGGAAATTTAACATAGGATTCCCTACCCCAAAAGGGACGAATTTTAAAAGTTGTCGGAAATGGGTTTAACTATACAGTTTTAGAATGAGAATAAGCCACTGAATCGAATGGCGAAGGTTCCAGGTCGATATCGTGAAAAAAAAATTTCCGGATGTTTCCGACGCAAAGGCAGTACCCTTACTGTTTTTCCGCCGAAAATGCCGATTTCGAAAAAGTCGATTTTTTCATGGAAATAAATTTTTTAGAATTTTCTCGTGGCTGAAATCGGTTGGGAAGTATATGACTTGGATCGAATGGCGCAGGTTTCAGGTCGATAGCTCGAAATTTTTTTAAAAAAAGTGTCGTTCCGGGAAATTTAACATAGGATTCCCTACCCCAAAAGGGACGAATTTTAAAAGTTGTCGGAAATGGGTTTAACTATACAGTTTTAGAATGAGAATAAGCCACTGAATCGAATGGCGAAGGTTCCAGGTCGATATCGTGAAAAAAAATTTTCCGGATGTTTCCGACGCAAAGGCAGTACCCTTACTGTTTTTCCACCGAAAATGCCGATTTCGAAAAAGTCGATTTTTTCATGGAAATAAATTTTTTAGAATTTTCTCGTGGCTGAAATCGGTTGGGAAGTATATGACTTGGATCGAATGGCGCAGGTTTCAGGTCGATAGCTCGAAATTTTTTTTAAAAAAGTGTCGTTCCGGGAAATTTAACATAGGATTCCCTACCCCAAAAGGGACGAATTTTAAAAGTTGTCGGAAATGGGTTTAACTATACAGTTTTAGAATGAGAATAAGCCACTGAATCGAATGGCGAAGGTTCCAGGTCGATATCGTGAAAAAAAATTTTCCGGATGTTTCCGACGCAAAGGCAGTACCCTTACTGTTTTTCCGCCGAAAATGCCGATTTCGAAAAAGTCGATTTTTTCATGGAAATAAATTTTTTAGAATTTTCTCGTGGCTGAAATCGGTTGGGAAGTATATGACTTGGATCGAATGGCGCAGGTTTCAGGTCGATAGCTCGAAATTTTTTTAAAAAAAGTGTCGTTCCGGGAAATTTAACATAGGATTCCCTACCCCAAAAGGGACGAATTTTAAAAGTTGTCGGAAATGGGTTTAACTATACAGTTTTAGAATGAGAATAAGCCACTGAATCGAATGGCGAAGGTTCCAGGTCGATATCGTGAAAAAAAATTTTCCGGATGTTTCCGACGCAAAGGCAGTACTGTTTTTCCACCGAAAATGCCGATTTCGAAAAAGTCGATTTTTTCATGGAAATAAATTTTTTAGAATTTTCTCGTGGCTGAAATCGGTTGGGAAGTATATGACTTGGATCGAATGGCGCAGGTTTCAGGTCGATAGCTCGAAATTTTTTTTAAAAAAGTGTCGTTCCGGGAAATTTAACATAGGATTCCCTACCCCAAAAGGGACGAATTTTAAAAGTTGTCGGAAATGGGTTTAACTATACAGTTTTAGAATGAGAATAAGCCACTGAATCGAATGGCGAAGGTTCCAGGTCGATATCGTGAAAAAAAATTTTCCGGATGTTTCCGACGCAAAGGCAGTACCCTTACTGTTTTTCCGCCGAAAATGCCGATTTCGAAAAAGTCGATTTTTTCATGGAAATAAATTTTTTAGAATTTTCTCGTGGCTGAAATCGGTTGGGAAGTATATGACTTGGATCGAATGGCGCAGGTTTCAGGTCGATAGCTCGAAATTTAAAAAAAAAAAGTGTCGTTCCGGGAAATTTAACATAGGATTCCCTACCCCAAAAGGGACGAATTTTAAAAGTTGTCGGAAATGGGTTT
>OZ021685.1:2402612-2472332 GCA_963978505.1 Listrodromus nycthemerus
CATCCGGAAAATTTTTTTTCACGATATCGACCTGGAACCTTCGCCATTCGATTCAGTGGCTTATTCTCATTCTAAAACTGTATAGTTAAACCCATTTCCGACAACTTTTAAAATTCGTCCCTTTTGGGGTAGGGAATCCTATGTTAAATTTCCCGGAACGACACTTTTTTTTAAAAAATTTCGAGCTATCGACCTGAAACCTGCGCCATTCGATCCAAGTCATATACTTCCCAACCGATTTCAGCCACGAGAAAATTCTAAAAAATTTATTTCCATGAAAAAATCGACTTTTTCGAAATCGGCATTTTCGGCGGAAAAACAGTAAGGGTACTGCCTTTGCGTCGGAAACATCCGGAAAATTTTTTTTCACGATATCGACCTGGAACCTTCGCCATTCGATTCAGTGGCTTATTCTCATTCTAAAACTGTATAGTTAAACCCATTTCCGACAACTTTTAAAATTCGTCCCTTTTGGGGTAGGGAATCCTATGTTAAATTTCCCGGAACGACACTTTTTTTAAAAAAATTTCGAGCTATCGACCTGAAACCTGCGCCATTCGATCCAAGTCATATACTTCCCAACCGATTTCAGCCACGAGAAAATTCTAAAAAATTTATTTCCATGAAAAAATCGACTTTTTCGAAATCGGCATTTTCGGCGGAAAAACAGTAAGGGTACTGCCTTTGCGTCGGAAACATCCGGAAAATTTTTTTTCACGATATCGACCTGGAACCTTCGCCATTCGATTCAGTGGCTTATTCTCATTCTAAAACTGTATAGTTAAACCCATTTCCGACAACTTTTAAAATTCGTCCCTTTTGGGGTAGGGAATCCTATGTTAAATTTCCCGGAACGACACTTTTTTAAAAAAAATTTCGAGCTATCGACCTGAAACCTGCGCCATTCGATCCAAGTCATATACTTCCCAACCGATTTCAGCCACGAGAAAATTCTAAAAAATTTATTTCCATGAAAAAATCGACTTTTTCGAAATCGGCATTTTCGGTGGAAAAACAGTAAGGGTACTGCCTTTGCGTCGGAAACATCCGGAAAATTTTTTTTCACGATATCGACCTGGAACCTTCGCCATTCGATTCAGTGGCTTATTCTCATTCTAAAACTGTATAGTTAAACCCATTTCCGACAACTTTTAAAATTCGTCCCTTTTGGGGTAGGGAATCCTATGTTAAATTTCCCGGAACGACACTTTTTTTAAAAAAATTTCGAGCTATCGACCTGAAACCTGCGCCATTCGATCCAAGTCATATACTTCCCAACCGATTTCAGCCACGAGAAAATTCTAAAAAATTTATTTCCATGAAAAAATCGACTTTTTCGAAATCGGCATTTTCGGCGGAAAAACAGTAAGGGTACTGCCTTTGCGTCGGAAACATCCGGAAAATTTTTTTTCACGATATCGACCTGGAACCTTCGCCATTCGATTCAGTGGCTTATTCTCATTCTAAAACTGTATAGTTAAACCCATTTCCGACAACTTTTAAAATTCGTCCCTTTTGGGGTAGGGAATCCTATGTTAAATTTCCCGGAACGACACTTTTTTTAAAAAAATTTCGAGCTATCGACCTGAAACCTGCGCCATTCGATCCAAGTCATATACTTCCCAACCGATTTCAGCCACGAGAAAATTCTAAAAAATTTATTTCCATGAAAAAATCGACTTTTTCGAAATCGGCATTTTCGGCGGAAAAACAGTAAGGGTACTGCCTTTGCGTCGGAAACATCCGGAAAATTTTTTTTCACGATATCGACCTGGAACCTTCGCCATTCGATTCAGTGGCTTATTCTCATTCTAAAACTGTATAGTTAAACCCATTTCCGACAACTTTTAAAATTCGTCCCTTTTGGGGTAGGGAATCCTATGTTAAATTTCCCGGAACGACACTTTTTTTAAAAAAATTTCGAGCTATCGACCTGAAACCTGCGCCATTCGATCCAAGTCATATACTTCCCAACCGATTTCAGCCACGAGAAAATTCTAAAAAATTTATTTCCATGAAAAAATCGACTTTTTCGAAATCGGCATTTTCGGCGGAAAAACAGTAAGGGTACTGCCTTTGCGTCGGAAACATCCGGAAAATTTTTTTTCACGATATCGACCTGGAACCTTCGCCATTCGATTCAGTGGCTTATTCTCATTCTAAAACTGTATAGTTAAACCCATTTCCGACAACTTTTAAAATTCGTCCCTTTTGGGGTAGGGAATCCTATGTTAAATTTCCCGGAACGACACTTTTTTTAAAAAAATTTCGAGCTATCGACCTGAAACCTGCGCCATTCGATCCAAGTCATATACTTCCCAACCGATTTCAGCCACGAGAAAATTCTAAAAAATTTATTTCCATGAAAAAATCGACTTTTTCGAAATCGGCATTTTCGGCGGAAAAACAGTAAGGGTACTGCCTTTGCGTCGGAAACATCCGGAAAATTTTTTTTCACGATATCGACCTGGAACCTTCGCCATTCGATTCAGTGGCTTATTCTCATTCTAAAACTGTATAGTTAAACCCATTTCCGACAACTTTTAAAATTCGTCCCTTTTGGGGTAGGGAATCCTATGTTAAATTTCCCGGAACGACACTTTTTTTAAAAAAATTTCGAGCTATCGACCTGAAACCTGCGCCATTCGATCCAAGTCATATACTTCCCAACCGATTTCAGCCACGAGAAAATTCTAAAAAATTTATTTCCATGAAAAAATCGACTTTTTCGAAATCGGCATTTTCGGCGGAAAAACAGTAAGGGTACTGCCTTTGCGTCGGAAACATCCGGAAAATTTTTTTTCACGATATCGACCTGGAACCTTCGCCATTCGATTCAGTGGCTTATTCTCATTCTAAAACTGTATAGTTAAACCCATTTCCGACAACTTTTAAAATTCGTCCCTTTTGGGGTAGGGAATCCTATGTTAAATTTCCCGGAACGACACTTTTTTTTTAAAATTTCGAGCTATCGACCTGAAACCTGCGCCATTCGATCCAAGTCATATACTTCCCAACCGATTTCAGCCACGAGAAAATTCTAAAAAATTTATTTCCATGAAAAAATCGACTTTTTCGAAATCGGCATTTTCGGCGGAAAAACAGTAAGGGTACTGCCTTTGCGTCGGAAACATCCGGAAAATTTTTTTTCACGATATCGACCTGGAACCTTCGCCATTCGATTCAGTGGCTTATTCTCATTCTAAAACTGTATAGTTAAACCCATTTCCGACAACTTTTAAAATTCGTCCCTTTTGGGGTAGGGAATCCTATGTTAAATTTCCCGGAACGACACTTTTTTTTTTAAAATTTCGAGCTATCGACCTGAAACCTGCGCCATTCGATCCAAGTCATATACTTCCCAACCGATTTCAGCCACGAGAAAATTCTAAAAAATTTATTTCCATGAAAAAATCGACTTTTTCGAAATCGGCATTTTCGGCGGAAAAACAGTAAGGGTACTGCCTTTGCGTCGGAAACATCCGGAAAATTTTTTTTCACGATATCGACCTGGAACCTTCGCCATTCGATTCAGTGGCTTATTCTCATTCTAAAACTGTATAGTTAAACCCATTTCCGACAACTTTTAAAATTCGTCCCTTTTGGGGTAGGGAATCCTATGTTAAATTTCCCGGAACGACACTTTTTTTTTAAAAATTTCGAGCTATCGACCTGAAACCTGCGCCATTCGATCCAAGTCATATACTTCCCAACCGATTTCAGCCACGAGAAAATTCTAAAAAATTTATTTCCATGAAAAAATCGACTTTTTCGAAATCGGCATTTTCGGCGGAAAAACAGTAAGGGTACTGCCTTTGCGTCGGAAACATCCGGAAAATTTTTTTTCACGATATCGACCTGGAACCTTCGCCATTCGATTCAGTGGCTTATTCTCATTCTAAAACTGTATAGTTAAACCCATTTCCGACAACTTTTAAAATTCGTCCCTTTTGGGGTAGGGAATCCTATGTTAAATTTCCCGGAACGACACTTTTTTTTAAAAAATTTCGAGCTATCGACCTGAAACCTGCGCCATTCGATCCAAGTCATATACTTCCCAACCGATTTCAGCCACGAGAAAATTCTAAAAAATTTATTTCCATGAAAAAATCGACTTTTTCGAAATCGGCATTTTCGGCGGAAAAACAGTAAGGGTACTGCCTTTGCGTCGGAAACATCCGGAAAATTTTTTTTCACGATATCGACCTGGAACCTTCGCCATTCGATTCAGTGGCTTATTCTCATTCTAAAACTGTATAGTTAAACCCATTTCCGACAACTTTTAAAATTCGTCCCTTTTGGGGTAGGGAATCCTATGTTAAATTTCCCGGAACGACACTTTTTTTAAAAAAATTTCGAGCTATCGACCTGAAACCTGCGCCATTCGATCCAAGTCATATACTTCCCAACCGATTTCAGCCACGAGAAAATTCTAAAAAATTTATTTCCATGAAAAAATCGACTTTTTCGAAATCGGCATTTTCGGCGGAAAAACAGTAAGGGTACTGCCTTTGCGTCGGAAACATCCGGAAAATTTTTTTTCACGATATCGACCTGGAACCTTCGCCATTCGATTCAGTGGCTTATTCTCATTCTAAAACTGTATAGTTAAACCCATTTCCGACAACTTTTAAAATTCGTCCCTTTTGGGGTAGGGAATCCTATGTTAAATTTCCCGGAACGACACTTTTTTTAAAAAAATTTCGAGCTATCGACCTGAAACCTGCGCCATTCGATCCAAGTCATATACTTCCCAACCGATTTCAGCCACGAGAAAATTCTAAAAAATTTATTTCCATGAAAAAATCGACTTTTTCGAAATCGGCATTTTCGGCGGAAAAACAGTAAGGGTACTGCCTTTGCGTCGGAAACATCCGGAAAATTTTTTTTCACGATATCGACCTGGAACCTTCGCCATTCGATTCAGTGGCTTATTCTCATTCTAAAACTGTATAGTTAAACCCATTTCCGACAACTTTTAAAATTCGTCCCTTTTGGGGTAGGGAATCCTATGTTAAATTTCCCGGAACGACACTTTTTTTAAAAAAATTTCGAGCTATCGACCTGAAACCTGCGCCATTCGATCCAAGTCATATACTTCCCAACCGATTTCAGCCACGAGAAAATTCTAAAAAATTTATTTCCATGAAAAAATCGACTTTTTCGAAATCGGCATTTTCGGCGGAAAAACAGTAAGGGTACTGCCTTTGCGTCGGAAACATCCGGAAAATTTTTTTTCACGATATCGACCTGGAACCTTCGCCATTCGATTCAGTGGCTTATTCTCATTCTAAAACTGTATAGTTAAACCCATTTCCGACAACTTTTAAAATTCGTCCCTTTTGGGGTAGGGAATCCTATGTTAAATTTCCCGGAACGACACTTTTTTTTTAAAAATTTCGAGCTATCGACCTGAAACCTGCGCCATTCGATCCAAGTCATATACTTCCCAACCGATTTCAGCCACGAGAAAATTCTAAAAAATTTATTTCCATGAAAAAATCGACTTTTTCGAAATCGGCATTTTCGGCGGAAAAACAGTAAGGGTACTGCCTTTGCGTCGGAAACATCCGGAAAATTTTTTTTCACGATATCGACCTGGAACCTTCGCCATTCGATTCAGTGGCTTATTCTCATTCTAAAACTGTATAGTTAAACCCATTTCCGACAACTTTTAAAATTCGTCCCTTTTGGGGTAGGGAATCCTATGTTAAATTTCCCGGAACGACACTTTTTTTTAAAAAATTTCGAGCTATCGACCTGAAACCTGCGCCATTCGATCCAAGTCATATACTTCCCAACCGATTTCAGCCACGAGAAAATTCTAAAAAATTTATTTCCATGAAAAAATCGACTTTTTCGAAATCGGCATTTTCGGCGGAAAAACAGTAAGGGTACTGCCTTTGCGTCGGAAACATCCGGAAAATTTTTTTTCACGATATCGACCTGGAACCTTCGCCATTCGATTCAGTGGCTTATTCTCATTCTAAAACTGTATAGTTAAACCCATTTCCGACAACTTTTAAAATTCGTCCCTTTTGGGGTAGGGAATCCTATGTTAAATTTCCCGGAACGACACTTTTTTTTAAAAAATTTCGAGCTATCGACCTGAAACCTGCGCCATTCGATCCAAGTCATATACTTCCCAACCGATTTCAGCCACGAGAAAATTCTAAAAAATTTATTTCCATGAAAAAATCGACTTTTTCGAAATCGGCATTTTCGGCGGAAAAACAGTAAGGGTACTGCCTTTGCGTCGGAAACATCCGGAAAATTTTTTTTCACGATATCGACCTGGAACCTTCGCCATTCGATTCAGTGGCTTATTCTCATTCTAAAACTGTATAGTTAAACCCATTTCCGACAACTTTTAAAATTCGTCCCTTTTGGGGTAGGGAATCCTATGTTAAATTTCCCGGAACGACACTTTTTTTTAAAAAATTTCGAGCTATCGACCTGAAACCTGCGCCATTCGATCCAAGTCATATACTTCCCAACCGATTTCAGCCACGAGAAAATTCTAAAAAATTTATTTCCATGAAAAAATCGACTTTTTCGAAATCGGCATTTTCGGCGGAAAAACAGTAAGGGTACTGCCTTTGCGTCGGAAACATCCGGAAAATTTTTTTTCACGATATCGACCTGGAACCTTCGCCATTCGATTCAGTGGCTTATTCTCATTCTAAAACTGTATAGTTAAACCCATTTCCGACAACTTTTAAAATTCGTCCCTTTTGGGGTAGGGAATCCTATGTTAAATTTCCCGGAACGACACTTTTTTTTTAAAAATTTCGAGCTATCGACCTGAAACCTGCGCCATTCGATCCAAGTCATATACTTCCCAACCGATTTCAGCCACGAGAAAATTCTAAAAAATTTATTTCCATGAAAAAATCGACTTTTTCGAAATCGGCATTTTCGGCGGAAAAACAGTAAGGGTACTGCCTTTGCGTCGGAAACATCCGGAAAATTTTTTTTCACGATATCGACCTGGAACCTTCGCCATTCGATTCAGTGGCTTATTCTCATTCTAAAACTGTATAGTTAAACCCATTTCCGACAACTTTTAAAATTCGTCCCTTTTGGGGTAGGGAATCCTATGTTAAATTTCCCGGAACGACACTTTTTTTTTAAAAATTTCGAGCTATCGACCTGAAACCTGCGCCATTCGATCCAAGTCATATACTTCCCAACCGATTTCAGCCACGAGAAAATTCTAAAAAATTTATTTCCATGAAAAAATCGACTTTTTCGAAATCGGCATTTTCGGCGGAAAAACAGTAAGGGTACTGCCTTTGCGTCGGAAACATCCGGAAAATTTTTTTTCACGATATCGACCTGGAACCTTCGCCATTCGATTCAGTGGCTTATTCTCATTCTAAAACTGTATAGTTAAACCCATTTCCGACAACTTTTAAAATTCGTCCCTTTTGGGGTAGGGAATCCTATGTTAAATTTCCCGGAACGACACTTTTTTTTAAAAAATTTCGAGCTATCGACCTGAAACCTGCGCCATTCGATCCAAGTCATATACTTCCCAACCGATTTCAGCCACGAGAAAATTCTAAAAAATTTATTTCCATGAAAAAATCGACTTTTTCGAAATCGGCATTTTCGGCGGAAAAACAGTAAGGGTACTGCCTTTGCGTCGGAAACATCCGGAAAATTTTTTTTCACGATATCGACCTGGAACCTTCGCCATTCGATTCAGTGGCTTATTCTCATTCTAAAACTGTATAGTTAAACCCATTTCCGACAACTTTTAAAATTCGTCCCTTTTGGGGTAGGGAATCCTATGTTAAATTTCCCGGAACGACACTTTTTTTTAAAAAATTTCGAGCTATCGACCTGAAACCTGCGCCATTCGATCCAAGTCATATACTTCCCAACCGATTTCAGCCACGAGAAAATTCTAAAAAATTTATTTCCATGAAAAAATCGACTTTTTCGAAATCGGCATTTTCGGCGGAAAAACAGTAAGGGTACTGCCTTTGCGTCGGAAACATCCGGAAAATTTTTTTTCACGATATCGACCTGGAACCTTCGCCATTCGATTCAGTGGCTTATTCTCATTCTAAAACTGTATAGTTAAACCCATTTCCGACAACTTTTAAAATTCGTCCCTTTTGGGGTAGGGAATCCTATGTTAAATTTCCCGGAACGACACTTTTTTTAAAAAAATTTCGAGCTATCGACCTGAAACCTGCGCCATTCGATCCAAGTCATATACTTCCCAACCGATTTCAGCCACGAGAAAATTCTAAAAAATTTATTTCCATGAAAAAATCGACTTTTTCGAAATCGGCATTTTCGGCGGAAAAACAGTAAGGGTACTGCCTTTGCGTCGGAAACATCCGGAAAATTTTTTTTCACGATATCGACCTGGAACCTTCGCCATTCGATTCAGTGGCTTATTCTCATTCTAAAACTGTATAGTTAAACCCATTTCCGACAACTTTTAAAATTCGTCCCTTTTGGGGTAGGGAATCCTATGTTAAATTTCCCGGAACGACACTTTTTTTTAAAAAATTTCGAGCTATCGACCTGAAACCTGCGCCATTCGATCCAAGTCATATACTTCCCAACCGATTTCAGCCACGAGAAAATTCTAAAAAATTTATTTCCATGAAAAAATCGACTTTTTCGAAATCGGCATTTTCGGCGGAAAAACAGTAAGGGTACTGCCTTTGCGTCGGAAACATCCGGAAAATTTTTTTTCACGATATCGACCTGGAACCTTCGCCATTCGATTCAGTGGCTTATTCTCATTCTAAAACTGTATAGTTAAACCCATTTCCGACAACTTTTAAAATTCGTCCCTTTTGGGGTAGGGAATCCTATGTTAAATTTCCCGGAACGACACTTTTTTTTAAAAAATTTCGAGCTATCGACCTGAAACCTGCGCCATTCGATCCAAGTCATATACTTCCCAACCGATTTCAGCCACGAGAAAATTCTAAAAAATTTATTTCCATGAAAAAATCGACTTTTTCGAAATCGGCATTTTCGGCGGAAAAACAGTAAGGGTACTGCCTTTGCGTCGGAAACATCCGGAAAATTTTTTTTCACGATATCGACCTGGAACCTTCGCCATTCGATTCAGTGGCTTATTCTCATTCTAAAACTGTATAGTTAAACCCATTTCCGACAACTTTTAAAATTCGTCCCTTTTGGGGTAGGGAATCCTATGTTAAATTTCCCGGAACGACACTTTTTTTAAAAAAATTTCGAGCTATCGACCTGAAACCTGCGCCATTCGATCCAAGTCATATACTTCCCAACCGATTTCAGCCACGAGAAAATTCTAAAAAATTTATTTCCATGAAAAAATCGACTTTTTCGAAATCGGCATTTTCGGCGGAAAAACAGTAAGGGTACTGCCTTTGCGTCGGAAACATCCGGAAAATTTTTTTTCACGATATCGACCTGGAACCTTCGCCATTCGATTCAGTGGCTTATTCTCATTCTAAAACTGTATAGTTAAACCCATTTCCGACAACTTTTAAAATTCGTCCCTTTTGGGGTAGGGAATCCTATGTTAAATTTCCCGGAACGACACTTTTTTTTTAAAAATTTCGAGCTATCGACCTGAAACCTGCGCCATTCGATCCAAGTCATATACTTCCCAACCGATTTCAGCCACGAGAAAATTCTAAAAAATTTATTTCCATGAAAAAATCGACTTTTTCGAAATCGGCATTTTCGGCGGAAAAACAGTAAGGGTACTGCCTTTGCGTCGGAAACATCCGGAAAATTTTTTTTCACGATATCGACCTGGAACCTTCGCCATTCGATTCAGTGGCTTATTCTCATTCTAAAACTGTATAGTTAAACCCATTTCCGACAACTTTTAAAATTCGTCCCTTTTGGGGTAGGGAATCCTATGTTAAATTTCCCGGAACGACACTTTTTTTTAAAAAATTTCGAGCTATCGACCTGAAACCTGCGCCATTCGATCCAAGTCATATACTTCCCAACCGATTTCAGCCACGAGAAAATTCTAAAAAATTTATTTCCATGAAAAAATCGACTTTTTCGAAATCGGCATTTTCGGCGGAAAAACAGTAAGGGTACTGCCTTTGCGTCGGAAACATCCGGAAAATTTTTTTTCACGATATCGACCTGGAACCTTCGCCATTCGATTCAGTGGCTTATTCTCATTCTAAAACTGTATAGTTAAACCCATTTCCGACAACTTTTAAAATTCGTCCCTTTTGGGGTAGGGAATCCTATGTTAAATTTCCCGGAACGACACTTTTTTTTTAAAAATTTCGAGCTATCGACCTGAAACCTGCGCCATTCGATCCAAGTCATATACTTCCCAACCGATTTCAGCCACGAGAAAATTCTAAAAAATTTATTTCCATGAAAAAATCGACTTTTTCGAAATCGGCATTTTCGGCGGAAAAACAGTAAGGGTACTGCCTTTGCGTCGGAAACATCCGGAAAATTTTTTTTCACGATATCGACCTGGAACCTTCGCCATTCGATTCAGTGGCTTATTCTCATTCTAAAACTGTATAGTTAAACCCATTTCCGACAACTTTTAAAATTCGTCCCTTTTGGGGTAGGGAATCCTATGTTAAATTTCCCGGAACGACACTTTTTTTTAAAAATTTCGAGCTATCGACCTGAAACCTGCGCCATTCGATCCAAGTCATATACTTCCCAACCGATTTCAGCCACGAGAAAATTCTAAAAAATTTATTTCCATGAAAAAATCGACTTTTTCGAAATCGGCATTTTCGGCGGAAAAACAGTAAGGGTACTGCCTTTGCGTCGGAAACATCCGGAAAATTTTTTTTCACGATATCGACCTGGAACCTTCGCCATTCGATTCAGTGGCTTATTCTCATTCTAAAACTGTATAGTTAAACCCATTTCCGACAACTTTTAAAATTCGTCCCTTTTGGGGTAGGGAATCCTATGTTAAATTTCCCGGAACGACACTTTTTTTTTAAAAATTTCGAGCTATCGACCTGAAACCTGCGCCATTCGATCCAAGTCATATACTTCCCAACCGATTTCAGCCACGAGAAAATTCTAAAAAATTTATTTCCATGAAAAAATCGACTTTTTCGAAATCGGCATTTTCGGCGGAAAAACAGTAAGGGTACTGCCTTTGCGTCGGAAACATCCGGAAAATTTTTTTTCACGATATCGACCTGGAACCTTCGCCATTCGATTCAGTGGCTTATTCTCATTCTAAAACTGTATAGTTAAACCCATTTCCGACAACTTTTAAAATTCGTCCCTTTTGGGGTAGGGAATCCTATGTTAAATTTCCCGGAACGACACTTTTTTTAAAAAAATTTCGAGCTATCGACCTGAAACCTGCGCCATTCGATCCAAGTCATATACTTCCCAACCGATTTCAGCCACGAGAAAATTCTAAAAAATTTATTTCCATGAAAAAATCGACTTTTCCGAAATCGGCATTTTCGGCGGAAAAACAGTAAGGGTACTGCCTTTGCGTCGGAAACATCCGGAAAATTTTTTTTCACGATATCGACCTGGAACCTTCGCCATTCGATTCAGTGGCTTATTCTCATTCTAAAACTGTATAGTTAAACCCATTTCCGACAACTTTTAAAATTCGTCCCTTTTGGGGTAGGGAATCCTATGTTAAATTTCCCGGAACGACACTTTTTTTTTTTAAATTTCGAGCTATCGACCTGAAACCTGCGCCATTCGATCCAAGTCATATACTTCCCAACCGATTTCAGCCACGAGAAAATTCTAAAAAATTTATTTCCATGAAAAAATCGACTTTTTCGAAATCGGCATTTTCGGCGGAAAAACAGTAAGGGTACTGCCTTTGCGTCGGAAACATCCGGAAAATTTTTTTTCACGATATCGACCTGGAACCTTCGCCATTCGATTCAGTGGCTTATTCTCATTCTAAAACTGTATAGTTAAACCCATTTCCGACAACTTTTAAAATTCGTCCCTTTTGGGGTAGGGAATCCTATGTTAAATTTCCCGGAACGACACTTTTTTTTAAAAAATTTCGAGCTATCGACCTGAAACCTGCGCCATTCGATCCAAGTCATATACTTCCCAACCGATTTCAGCCACGAGAAAATTCTAAAAAATTTATTTCCATGAAAAAATCGACTTTTTCGAAATCGGCATTTTCGGCGGAAAAACAGTAAGGGTACTGCCTTTGCGTCGGAAACATCTGGAAAATTTTTTTTCACGATATCGACCTGGAACCTTCGCCATTCGATTCAGTGGCTTATTCTCATTCTAAAACTGTATAGTTAAACCCATTTCCGACAACTTTTAAAATTCGTCCCTTTTGGGGTAGGGAATCCTATGTTAAATTTCCCGGAACGACACTTTTTTTTTAAAAATTTCGAGCTATCGACCTGAAACCTGCGCCATTCGATCCAAGTCATATACTTCCCAACCGATTTCAGCCACGAGAAAATTCTAAAAAATTTATTTCCATGAAAAAATCGACTTTTTCGAAATCGGCATTTTCGGCGGAAAAACAGTAAGGGTACTGCCTTTGCGTCGGAAACATCCGGAAAATTTTTTTTCACGATATCGACCTGGAACCTTCGCCATTCGATTCAGTGGCTTATTCTCATTCTAAAACTGTATAGTTAAACCCATTTCCGACAACTTTTAAAATTCGTCCCTTTTGGGGTAGGGAATCCTATGTTAAATTTCCCGGAACGACACTTTTTTTAAAAAAATTTCGAGCTATCGACCTGAAACCTGCGCCATTCGATCCAAGTCATATACTTCCCAACCGATTTCAGCCACGAGAAAATTCTAAAAAATTTATTTCCATGAAAAAATCGACTTTTCCGAAATCGGCATTTTCGGCGGAAAAACAGTAAGGGTACTGCCTTTGCGTCGGAAACATCCGGAAAATTTTTTTTCACGATATCGACCTGGAACCTTCGCCATTCGATTCAGTGGCTTATTCTCATTCTAAAACTGTATAGTTAAACCCATTTCCGACAACTTTTAAAATTCGTCCCTTTTGGGGTAGGGAATCCTATGTTAAATTTCCCGGAACGACACTTTTTTAAAAAAAATTTCGAGCTATCGACCTGAAACCTGCGCCATTCGATCCAAGTCATATACTTCCCAACCGATTTCAGCCACGAGAAAATTCTAAAAAATTTATTTCCATGAAAAAATCGACTTTTTCGAAATCGGCATTTTCGGCGGAAAAACAGTAAGGGTACTGCCTTTGCGTCGGAAACATCCGGAAAATTTTTTTTCACGATATCGACCTGGAACCTTCGCCATTCGATTCAGTGGCTTATTCTCATTCTAAAACTGTATAGTTAAACCCATTTCCGACAACTTTTAAAATTCGTCCCTTTTGGGGTAGGGAATCCTATGTTAAATTTCCCGGAACGACACTTTTTAAAAAAAAATTTCGAGCTATCGACCTGAAACCTGCGCCATTCGATCCAAGTCATATACTTCCCAACCGATTTCAGCCACGAGAAAATTCTAAAAAATTTATTTCCATGAAAAAATCGACTTTTTCGAAATCGGCATTTTCGGCGGAAAAACAGTAAGGGTACTGCCTTTGCGTCGGAAACATCCGGAAAATTTTTTTTCACGATATCGACCTGGAACCTTCGCCATTCGATTCAGTGGCTTATTCTCATTCTAAAACTGTATAGTTAAACCCATTTCCGACAACTTTTAAAATTCGTCCCTTTTGGGGTAGGGAATCCTATGTTAAATTTCCCGGAACGACACTTTTTTTTTTTAAATTTCGAGCTATCGACCTGAAACCTGCGCCATTCGATCCAAGTCATATACTTCCCAACCGATTTCAGCCACGAGAAAATTCTAAAAAATTTATTTCCATGAAAAAATCGACTTTTTCGAAATCGGCATTTTCGGCGGAAAAACAGTAAGGGTACTGCCTTTGCGTCGGAAACATCCGGAAAATTTTTTTTCACGATATCGACCTGGAACCTTCGCCATTCGATTCAGTGGCTTATTCTCATTCTAAAACTGTATAGTTAAACCCATTTCCGACAACTTTTAAAATTCGTCCCTTTTGGGGTAGGGAATCCTATGTTAAATTTCCCGGAACGACACTTTTTTTTTTTAAATTTCGAGCTATCGACCTGAAACCTGCGCCATTCGATCCAAGTCATATACTTCCCAACCGATTTCAGCCACGAGAAAATTCTAAAAAATTTATTTCCATGAAAAAATCGACTTTTTCGAAATCGGCATTTTCGGCGGAAAAACAGTAAGGGTACTGCCTTTGCGTCGGAAACATCCGGAAAATTTTTTTTCACGATATCGACCTGGAACCTTCGCCATTCGATTCAGTGGCTTATTCTCATTCTAAAACTGTATAGTTAAACCCATTTCCGACAACTTTTAAAATTCGTCCCTTTTGGGGTAGGGAATCCTATGTTAAATTTCCCGGAACGACACTTTTTTTTTAAAAATTTCGAGCTATCGACCTGAAACCTGCGCCATTCGATCCAAGTCATATACTTCCCAACCGATTTCAGCCACGAGAAAATTCAAAAAAATTTATTTCCATGAAAAAATCTCGACTTTTTCGAAATCGGCATTTTCGGCGGAAAAACAGTAAGGGTACTGCCTTTGCGTCGGAAACATCCGGAAAATTTTTTTTCACGATATCGACCTGGAACCTTCGCCATTCGATTCAGTGGCTTATTCTCATTCTAAAACTGTATAGTTAAACCCATTTCCGACAACTTTTAAAATTCGTCCCTTTTGGGGTAGGGAATCCTATGTTAAATTTCCCGGAACGACACTTTTTTTAAAAAAATTTCGAGCTATCGACCTGAAACCTGCGCCATTCGATCCAAGTCATATACTTCCCAACCGATTTCAGCCACGAGAAAATTCTAAAAAATTTATTTCCATGAAAAAATCGACTTTTTCGAAATCGGCATTTTCGGCGGAAAAACAGTAAGGGTACTGCCTTTGCGTCGGAAACATCCGGAAAATTTTTTTTCACGATATCGACCTGGAACCTTCGCCATTCGATTCAGTGGCTTATTCTCATTCTAAAACTGTATAGTTAAACCCATTTCCGACAACTTTTAAAATTCGTCCCTTTTGGGGTAGGGAATCCTATGTTAAATTTCCCGGAACGACACTTTTTTTTAAAAATTTCGAGCTATCGACCTGAAACCTGCGCCATTCGATCCAAGTCATATACTTCCCAACCGATTTCAGCCACGAGAAAATTCTAAAAAATTTATTTCCATGAAAAAATCGACTTTTTCGAAATCGGCATTTTCGGCGGAAAAACAGTAAGGGTACTGCCTTTGCGTCGGAAACATCCGGAAAATTTTTTTTCACGATATCGACCTGGAACCTTCGCCATTCGATTCAGTGGCTTATTCTCATTCTAAAACTGTATAGTTAAACCCATTTCCGACAACTTTTAAAATTCGTCCCTTTTGGGGTAGGGAATCCTATGTTAAATTTCCCGGAACGACACTTTTTTTTAAAAAATTTCGAGCTATCGACCTGAAACCTGCGCCATTCGATCCAAGTCATATACTTCCCAACCGATTTCAGCCACGAGAAAATTCTAAAAAATTTATTTCCATGAAAAAATCGACTTTTTCGAAATCGGCATTTTCGGCGGAAAAACAGTAAGGGTACTGCCTTTGCGTCGGAAACATCCGGAAAATTTTTTTTCACGATATCGACCTGGAACCTTCGCCATTCGATTCAGTGGCTTATTCTCATTCTAAAACTGTATAGTTAAACCCATTTCCGACAACTTTTAAAATTCGTCCCTTTTGGGGTAGGGAATCCTATGTTAAATTTCCCGGAACGACACTTTTTTTTAAAAAATTTCGAGCTATCGACCTGAAACCTGCGCCATTCGATCCAAGTCATATACTTCCCAACCGATTTCAGCCACGAGAAAATTCTAAAAAATTTATTTCCATGAAAAAATCGACTTTTTCGAAATCGGCATTTTCGGCGGAAAAACAGTAAGGGTACTGCCTTTGCGTCGGAAACATCCGGAAAATTTTTTTTCACGATATCGACCTGGAACCTTCGCCATTCGATTCAGTGGCTTATTCTCATTCTAAAACTGTATAGTTAAACCCATTTCCGACAACTTTTAAAATTCGTCCCTTTTGGGGTAGGGAATCCTATGTTAAATTTCCCGGAACGACACTTTTTTTTTTAAAATTTCGAGCTATCGACCTGAAACCTGCGCCATTCGATCCAAGTCATATACTTCCCAACCGATTTCAGCCACGAGAAAATTCTAAAAAATTTATTTCCATGAAAAAATCGACTTTTTCGAAATCGGCATTTTCGGCGGAAAAACAGTAAGGGTACTGCCTTTGCGTCGGAAACATCCGGAAAATTTTTTTTCACGATATCGACCTGGAACCTTCGCCATTCGATTCAGTGGCTTATTCTCATTCTAAAACTGTATAGTTAAACCCATTTCCGACAACTTTTAAAATTCGTCCCTTTTGGGGTAGGGAATCCTATGTTAAATTTCCCGGAACGACACTTTTTTTTTAAAAATTTCGAGCTATCGACCTGAAACCTGCGCCATTCGATCCAAGTCATATACTTCCCAACCGATTTCAGCCACGAGAAAATTCTAAAAAATTTATTTCCATGAAAAAATCGACTTTTTCGAAATCGGCATTTTCGGCGGAAAAACAGTAAGGGTACTGCCTTTGCGTCGGAAACATCCGGAAAATTTTTTTTCACGATATCGACCTGGAACCTTCGCCATTCGATTCAGTGGCTTATTCTCATTCTAAAACTGTATAGTTAAACCCATTTCCGACAACTTTTAAAATTCGTCCCTTTTGGGGTAGGGAATCCTATGTTAAATTTCCCGGAACGACACTTTTTTTTTTAAATTTCGAGCTATCGACCTGAAACCTGCGCCATTCGATCCAAGTCATATACTTCCCAACCGATTTCAGCCACGAGAAAATTCTAAAAAATTTATTTCCATGAAAAAATCGACTTTTTCGAAATCGGCATTTTCGGCGGAAAAACAGTAAGGGTACTGCCTTTGCGTCGGAAACATCCGGAAAATTTTTTTTCACGATATCGACCTGGAACCTTCGCCATTCGATTCAGTGGCTTATTCTCATTCTAAAACTGTATAGTTAAACCCATTTCCGACAACTTTTAAAATTCGTCCCTTTTGGGGTAGGGAATCCTATGTTAAATTTCCCGGAACGACACTTTTTTTTTTAAAATTTCGAGCTATCGACCTGAAACCTGCGCCATTCGATCCAAGTCATATACTTCCCAACCGATTTCAGCCACGAGAAAATTCTAAAAAATTTATTTCCATGAAAAAATCGACTTTTTCGAAATCGGCATTTTCGGCGGAAAAACAGTAAGGGTACTGCCTTTGCGTCGGAAACATCCGGAAAATTTTTTTTCACGATATCGACCTGGAACCTTCGCCATTCGATTCAGTGGCTTATTCTCATTCTAAAACTGTATAGTTAAACCCATTTCCGACAACTTTTAAAATTCGTCCCTTTTGGGGTAGGGAATCCTATGTTAAATTTCCCGGAACGACACTTTTTTTTTAAAATTTCGAGCTATCGACCTGAAACCTGCGCCATTCGATCCAAGTCATATACTTCCCAACCGATTTCAGCCACGAGAAAATTCTAAAAAATTTATTTCCATGAAAAAATCGACTTTTTCGAAATCGGCATTTTCGGCGGAAAAACAGTAAGGGTACTGCCTTTGCGTCGGAAACATCCGGAAAATTTTTTTTCACGATATCGACCTGGAACCTTCGCCATTCGATTCAGTGGCTTATTCTCATTCTAAAACTGTATAGTTAAACCCATTTCCGACAACTTTTAAAATTCGTCCCTTTTGGGGTAGGGAATCCTATGTTAAATTTCCCGGAACGACACTTTTTTTTAAAAATTTCGAGCTATCGACCTGAAACCTGCGCCATTCGATCCAAGTCATATACTTCCCAACCGATTTCAGCCACGAGAAAATTCTAAAAAATTTATTTCCATGAAAAAATCGACTTTTTCGAAATCGGCATTTTCGGCGGAAAAACAGTAAGGGTACTGCCTTTGCGTCGGAAACATCCGGAAAATTTTTTTTCACGATATCGACCTGGAACCTTCGCCATTCGATTCAGTGGCTTATTCTCATTCTAAAACTGTATAGTTAAACCCATTTCCGACAACTTTTAAAATTCGTCCCTTTTGGGGTAGGGAATCCTATGTTAAATTTCCCGGAACGACACTTTTTTTTAAAAAATTTCGAGCTATCGACCTGAAACCTGCGCCATTCGATCCAAGTCATATACTTCCCAACCGATTTCAGCCACGAGAAAATTCTAAAAAATTTATTTCCATGAAAAAATCGACTTTTTCGAAATCGGCATTTTCGGCGGAAAAACAGTAAGGGTACTGCCTTTGCGTCGGAAACATCCGGAAAATTTTTTTTCACGATATCGACCTGGAACCTTCGCCATTCGATTCAGTGGCTTATTCTCATTCTAAAACTGTATAGTTAAACCCATTTCCGACAACTTTTAAAATTCGTCCCTTTTGGGGTAGGGAATCCTATGTTAAATTTCCCGGAACGACACTTTTTTTTAAAAAATTTCGAGCTATCGACCTGAAACCTGCGCCATTCGATCCAAGTCATATACTTCCCAACCGATTTCAGCCACGAGAAAATTCTAAAAAATTTATTTCCATGAAAAAATCGACTTTTTCGAAATCGGCATTTTCGGCGGAAAAACAGTGAGGGTACTGCCTTTGCGTCGGAAACATCCGGAAAATTTTTTTTCACGATATCGACCTGGAACCTTCGCCATTCGATTCAGTGGCTTATTCTCATTCTAAAACTGTATAGTTAAACCCATTTCCGACAACTTTTAAAATTCGTCCCTTTTGGGGTAGGGAATCCTATGTTAAATTTCCCGGAACGACACTTTTTTTAAAAAAATTTCGAGCTATCGACCTGAAACCTGCGCCATTCGATCCAAGTCATATACTTCCCAACCGATTTCAGCCACGAGAAAATTCTAAAAAATTTATTTCCATGAAAAAATCGACTTTTTCGAAATCGGCATTTTCGGCGGAAAAACAGTAAGGGTACTGCCTTTGCGTCGGAAACATCCGGAAAATTTTTTTTCACGATATCGACCTGGAACCTTCGCCATTCGATTCAGTGGCTTATTCTCATTCTAAAACTGTATAGTTAAACCCATTTCCGACAACTTTTAAAATTCGTCCCTTTTGGGGTAGGGAATCCTATGTTAAATTTCCCGGAACGACACTTTTTTTAAAAAAATTTCGAGCTATCGACCTGAAACCTGCGCCATTCGATCCAAGTCATATACTTCCCAACCGATTTCAGCCACGAGAAAATTCTAAAAAATTTATTTCCATGAAAAAATCGACTTTTTCGAAATCGGCATTTTCGGCGGAAAAACAGTAAGGGTACTGCCTTTGCGTCGGAAACATCCGGAAAATTTTTTTTCACGATATCGACCTGGAACCTTCGCCATTCGATTCAGTGGCTTATTCTCATTCTAAAACTGTATAGTTAAACCCATTTCCGACAACTTTTAAAATTCGTCCCTTTTGGGGTAGGGAATCCTATGTTAAATTTCCCGGAACGACACTTTTTTAAAAAAAATTTCGAGCTATCGACCTGAAACCTGCGCCATTCGATCCAAGTCATATACTTCCCAACCGATTTCAGCCACGAGAAAATTCTAAAAAATTTATTTCCATGAAAAAATCGACTTTTTCGAAATCGGCATTTTCGGTGGAAAAACAGTAAGGGTACTGCCTTTGCGTCGGAAACATCCGGAAAATTTTTTTTCACGATATCGACCTGGAACCTTCGCCATTCGATTCAGTGGCTTATTCTCATTCTAAAACTGTATAGTTAAACCCATTTCCGACAACTTTTAAAATTCGTCCCTTTTGGGGTAGGGAATCCTATGTTAAATTTCCCGGAACGACACTTTTTTTAAAAAAATTTCGAGCTATCGACCTGAAACCTGCGCCATTCGATCCAAGTCATATACTTCCCAACCGATTTCAGCCACGAGAAAATTCTAAAAAATTTATTTCCATGAAAAAATCGACTTTTTCGAAATCGGCATTTTCGGCGGAAAAACAGTAAGGGTACTGCCTTTGCGTCGGAAACATCCGGAAAATTTTTTTTCACGATATCGACCTGGAACCTTCGCCATTCGATTCAGTGGCTTATTCTCATTCTAAAACTGTATAGTTAAACCCATTTCCGACAACTTTTAAAATTCGTCCCTTTTGGGGTAGGGAATCCTATGTTAAATTTCCCGGAACGACACTTTTTTTAAAAAAATTTCGAGCTATCGACCTGAAACCTGCGCCATTCGATCCAAGTCATATACTTCCCAACCGATTTCAGCCACGAGAAAATTCTAAAAAATTTATTTCCATGAAAAAATCGACTTTTTCGAAATCGGCATTTTCGGCGGAAAAACAGTAAGGGTACTGCCTTTGCGTCGGAAACATCCGGAAAATTTTTTTTCACGATATCGACCTGGAACCTTCGCCATTCGATTCAGTGGCTTATTCTCATTCTAAAACTGTATAGTTAAACCCATTTCCGACAACTTTTAAAATTCGTCCCTTTTGGGGTAGGGAATCCTATGTTAAATTTCCCGGAACGACACTTTTTTTAAAAAAATTTCGAGCTATCGACCTGAAACCTGCGCCATTCGATCCAAGTCATATACTTCCCAACCGATTTCAGCCACGAGAAAATTCTAAAAAATTTATTTCCATGAAAAAATCGACTTTTTCGAAATCGGCATTTTCGGCGGAAAAACAGTAAGGGTACTGCCTTTGCGTCGGAAACATCCGGAAAATTTTTTTTCACGATATCGACCTGGAACCTTCGCCATTCGATTCAGTGGCTTATTCTCATTCTAAAACTGTATAGTTAAACCCATTTCCGACAACTTTTAAAATTCGTCCCTTTTGGGGTAGGGAATCCTATGTTAAATTTCCCGGAACGACACTTTTTTTAAAAAAATTTCGAGCTATCGACCTGAAACCTGCGCCATTCGATCCAAGTCATATACTTCCCAACCGATTTCAGCCACGAGAAAATTCTAAAAAATTTATTTCCATGAAAAAATCGACTTTTTCGAAATCGGCATTTTCGGCGGAAAAACAGTAAGGGTACTGCCTTTGCGTCGGAAACATCCGGAAAATTTTTTTTCACGATATCGACCTGGAACCTTCGCCATTCGATTCAGTGGCTTATTCTCATTCTAAAACTGTATAGTTAAACCCATTTCCGACAACTTTTAAAATTCGTCCCTTTTGGGGTAGGGAATCCTATGTTAAATTTCCCGGAACGACACTTTTTTTAAAAAAATTTCGAGCTATCGACCTGAAACCTGCGCCATTCGATCCAAGTCATATACTTCCCAACCGATTTCAGCCACGAGAAAATTCTAAAAAATTTATTTCCATGAAAAAATCGACTTTTTCGAAATCGGCATTTTCGGCGGAAAAACAGTAAGGGTACTGCCTTTGCGTCGGAAACATCCGGAAAATTTTTTTTCACGATATCGACCTGGAACCTTCGCCATTCGATTCAGTGGCTTATTCTCATTCTAAAACTGTATAGTTAAACCCATTTCCGACAACTTTTAAAATTCGTCCCTTTTGGGGTAGGGAATCCTATGTTAAATTTCCCGGAACGACACTTTTTTTTTAAAAATTTCGAGCTATCGACCTGAAACCTGCGCCATTCGATCCAAGTCATATACTTCCCAACCGATTTCAGCCACGAGAAAATTCTAAAAAATTTATTTCCATGAAAAAATCGACTTTTTCGAAATCGGCATTTTCGGCGGAAAAACAGTAAGGGTACTGCCTTTGCGTCGGAAACATCCGGAAAATTTTTTTTCACGATATCGACCTGGAACCTTCGCCATTCGATTCAGTGGCTTATTCTCATTCTAAAACTGTATAGTTAAACCCATTTCCGACAACTTTTAAAATTCGTCCCTTTTGGGGTAGGGAATCCTATGTTAAATTTCCCGGAACGACACTTTTTTTTTAAAAATTTCGAGCTATCGACCTGAAACCTGCGCCATTCGATCCAAGTCATATACTTCCCAACCGATTTCAGCCACGAGAAAATTCTAAAAAATTTATTTCCATGAAAAAATCGACTTTTTCGAAATCGGCATTTTCGGCGGAAAAACAGTAAGGGTACTGCCTTTGCGTCGGAAACATCCGGAAAATTTTTTTTCACGATATCGACCTGGAACCTTCGCCATTCGATTCAGTGGCTTATTCTCATTCTAAAACTGTATAGTTAAACCCATTTCCGACAACTTTTAAAATTCGTCCCTTTTGGGGTAGGGAATCCTATGTTAAATTTCCCGGAACGACACTTTTTTTTTAAAAATTTCGAGCTATCGACCTGAAACCTGCGCCATTCGATCCAAGTCATATACTTCCCAACCGATTTCAGCCACGAGAAAATTCTAAAAAATTTATTTCCATGAAAAAATCGACTTTTTCGAAATCGGCATTTTCGGCGGAAAAACAGTAAGGGTACTGCCTTTGCGTCGGAAACATCCGGAAAATTTTTTTTCACGATATCGACCTGGAACCTTCGCCATTCGATTCAGTGGCTTATTCTCATTCTAAAACTGTATAGTTAAACCCATTTCCGACAACTTTTAAAATTCGTCCCTTTTGGGGTAGGGAATCCTATGTTAAATTTCCCGGAACGACACTTTTTTTTAAAAAATTTCGAGCTATCGACCTGAAACCTGCGCCATTCGATCCAAGTCATATACTTCCCAACCGATTTCAGCCACGAGAAAATTCTAAAAAATTTATTTCCATGAAAAAATCGACTTTTTCGAAATCGGCATTTTCGGCGGAAAAACAGTAAGGGTACTGCCTTTGCGTCGGAAACATCCGGAAAATTTTTTTTCACGATATCGACCTGGAACCTTCGCCATTCGATTCAGTGGCTTATTCTCATTCTAAAACTGTATAGTTAAACCCATTTCCGACAACTTTTAAAATTCGTCCCTTTTGGGGTAGGGAATCCTATGTTAAATTTCCCGGAACGACACTTTTTTTAAAAAAATTTCGAGCTATCGACCTGAAACCTGCGCCATTCGATCCAAGTCATATACTTCCCAACCGATTTCAGCCACGAGAAAATTCTAAAAAATTTATTTCCATGAAAAAATCGACTTTTTCGAAATCGGCATTTTCGGCGGAAAAACAGTAAGGGTACTGCCTTTGCGTCGGAAACATCCGGAAAATTTTTTTTCACGATATCGACCTGGAACCTTCGCCATTCGATTCAGTGGCTTATTCTCATTCTAAAACTGTATAGTTAAACCCATTTCCGACAACTTTTAAAATTCGTCCCTTTTGGGGTAGGGAATCCTATGTTAAATTTCCCGGAACGACACTTTTTTTAAAAAAATTTCGAGCTATCGACCTGAAACCTGCGCCATTCGATCCAAGTCATATACTTCCCAACCGATTTCAGCCACGAGAAAATTCTAAAAAATTTATTTCCATGAAAAAATCGACTTTTTCGAAATCGGCATTTTCGGCGGAAAAACAGTAAGGGTACTGCCTTTGCGTCGGAAACATCCGGAAAATTTTTTTTCACGATATCGACCTGGAACCTTCGCCATTCGATTCAGTGGCTTATTCTCATTCTAAAACTGTATAGTTAAACCCATTTCCGACAACTTTTAAAATTCGTCCCTTTTGGGGTAGGGAATCCTATGTTAAATTTCCCGGAACGACACTTTTTTTAAAAAAATTTCGAGCTATCGACCTGAAACCTGCGCCATTCGATCCAAGTCATATACTTCCCAACCGATTTCAGCCACGAGAAAATTCTAAAAAATTTATTTCCATGAAAAAATCGACTTTTTCGAAATCGGCATTTTCGGCGGAAAAACAGTAAGGGTACTGCCTTTGCGTCGGAAACATCCGGAAAATTTTTTTTCACGATATCGACCTGGAACCTTCGCCATTCGATTCAGTGGCTTATTCTCATTCTAAAACTGTATAGTTAAACCCATTTCCGACAACTTTTAAAATTCGTCCCTTTTGGGGTAGGGAATCCTATGTTAAATTTCCCGGAACGACACTTTTTTTTAAAAAATTTCGAGCTATCGACCTGAAACCTGCGCCATTCGATCCAAGTCATATACTTCCCAACCGATTTCAGCCACGAGAAAATTCTAAAAAATTTATTTCCATGAAAAAATCGACTTTTTCGAAATCGGCATTTTCGGCGGAAAAACAGTAAGGGTACTGCCTTTGCGTCGGAAACATCCGGAAAATTTTTTTTCACGATATCGACCTGGAACCTTCGCCATTCGATTCAGTGGCTTATTCTCATTCTAAAACTGTATAGTTAAACCCATTTCCGACAACTTTTAAAATTCGTCCCTTTTGGGGTAGGGAATCCTATGTTAAATTTCCCGGAACGACACTTTTTTTAAAAAAATTTCGAGCTATCGACCTGAAACCTGCGCCATTCGATCCAAGTCATATACTTCCCAACCGATTTCAGCCACGAGAAAATTCTAAAAAATTTATTTCCATGAAAAAATCGACTTTTTCGAAATCGGCATTTTCGGCGGAAAAACAGTAAGGGTACTGCCTTTGCGTCGGAAACATCCGGAAAATTTTTTTTCACGATATCGACCTGGAACCTTCGCCATTCGATTCAGTGGCTTATTCTCATTCTAAAACTGTATAGTTAAACCCATTTCCGACAACTTTTAAAATTCGTCCCTTTTGGGGTAGGGAATCCTATGTTAAATTTCCCGGAACGACACTTTTTTTAAAAAAATTTCGAGCTATCGACCTGAAACCTGCGCCATTCGATCCAAGTCATATACTTCCCAACCGATTTCAGCCACGAGAAAATTCTAAAAAATTTATTTCCATGAAAAAATCGACTTTTTCGAAATCGGCATTTTCGGCGGAAAAACAGTAAGGGTACTGCCTTTGCGTCGGAAACATCCGGAAAATTTTTTTTCACGATATCGACCTGGAACCTTCGCCATTCGATTCAGTGGCTTATTCTCATTCTAAAACTGTATAGTTAAACCCATTTCCGACAACTTTTAAAATTCGTCCCTTTTGGGGTAGGGAATCCTATGTTAAATTTCCCGGAACGACACTTTTTTTAAAAAAATTTCGAGCTATCGACCTGAAACCTGCGCCATTCGATCCAAGTCATATACTTCCCAACCGATTTCAGCCACGAGAAAATTCTAAAAAATTTATTTCCATGAAAAAATCGACTTTTTCGAAATCGGCATTTTCGGCGGAAAAACAGTAAGGGTACTGCCTTTGCGTCGGAAACATCCGGAAAATTTTTTTTCACGATATCGACCTGGAACCTTCGCCATTCGATTCAGTGGCTTATTCTCATTCTAAAACTGTATAGTTAAACCCATTTCCGACAACTTTTAAAATTCGTCCCTTTTGGGGTAGGGAATCCTATGTTAAATTTCCCGGAACGACACTTTTTTTTTTTAAATTTCGAGCTATCGACCTGAAACCTGCGCCATTCGATCCAAGTCATATACTTCCCAACCGATTTCAGCCACGAGAAAATTCTAAAAAATTTATTTCCATGAAAAAATCGACTTTTTCGAAATCGGCATTTTCGGCGGAAAAACAGTAAGGGTACTGCCTTTGCGTCGGAAACATCCGGAAAATTTTTTTTCACGATATCGACCTGGAACCTTCGCCATTCGATTCAGTGGCTTATTCTCATTCTAAAACTGTATAGTTAAACCCATTTCCGACAACTTTTAAAATTCGTCCCTTTTGGGGTAGGGAATCCTATGTTAAATTTCCCGGAACGACACTTTTTTTTTTTAAATTTCGAGCTATCGACCTGAAACCTGCGCCATTCGATCCAAGTCATATACTTCCCAACCGATTTCAGCCACGAGAAAATTCTAAAAAATTTATTTCCATGAAAAAATCGACTTTTTCGAAATCGGCATTTTCGGCGGAAAAACAGTAAGGGTACTGCCTTTGCGTCGGAAACATCCGGAAAATTTTTTTTCACGATATCGACCTGGAACCTTCGCCATTCGATTCAGTGGCTTATTCTCATTCTAAAACTGTATAGTTAAACCCATTTCCGACAACTTTTAAAATTCGTCCCTTTTGGGGTAGGGAATCCTATGTTAAATTTCCCGGAACGACACTTTTTTTAAAAAAATTTCGAGCTATCGACCTGAAACCTGCGCCATTCGATCCAAGTCATATACTTCCCAACCGATTTCAGCCACGAGAAAATTCTAAAAAATTTATTTCCATGAAAAAATCGACTTTTTCGAAATCGGCATTTTCGGCGGAAAAACAGTAAGGGTACTGCCTTTGCGTCGGAAACATCCGGAAAATTTTTTTTCACGATATCGACCTGGAACCTTCGCCATTCGATTCAGTGGCTTATTCTCATTCTAAAACTGTATAGTTAAACCCATTTCCGAAAACTTTTAAAATTCGTCCCTTTTGGGGTAGGGAATCCTATGTTAAATTTCCCGGAACGACACTTTTTTTTTTTAAATTTCGAGCTATCGACCTGAAACCTGCGCCATTCGATCCAAGTCATATACTTCCCAACCGATTTCAGCCACGAGAAAATTCTAAAAAATTTATTTCCATGAAAAAATCGACTTTTTCGAAATCGGCATTTTCGGCGGAAAAACAGTAAGGGTACTGCCTTTGCGTCGGAAACATCCGGAAAATTTTTTTTCACGATATCGACCTGGAACCTTCGCCATTCGATTCAGTGGCTTATTCTCATTCTAAAACTGTATAGTTAAACCCATTTCCGACAACTTTTAAAATTCGTCCCTTTTGGGGTAGGGAATCCTATGTTAAATTTCCCGGAACGACACTTTTTTAAAAAAAATTTCGAGCTATCGACCTGAAACCTGCGCCATTCGATCCAAGTCATATACTTCCCAACCGATTTCAGCCACGAGAAAATTCTAAAAAATTTATTTCCATGAAAAAATCGACTTTTTCGAAATCGGCATTTTCGGCGGAAAAACAGTAAGGGTACTGCCTTTGCGTCGGAAACATCCGGAAAATTTTTTTTCACGATATCGACCTGGAACCTTCGCCATTCGATTCAGTGGCTTATTCTCATTCTAAAACTGTATAGTTAAACCCATTTCCGACAACTTTTAAAATTCGTCCCTTTTGGGGTAGGGAATCCTATGTTAAATTTCCCGGAACGACACTTTTTTTAAAAAAATTTCGAGCTATCGACCTGAAACCTGCGCCATTCGATCCAAGTCATATACTTCCCAACCGATTTCAGCCACGAGAAAATTCTAAAAAATTTATTTCCATGAAAAAATCGACTTTTTCGAAATCGGCATTTTCGGCGGAAAAACAGTAAGGGTACTGCCTTTGCGTCGGAAACATCCGGAAAATTTTTTTTCACGATATCGACCTGGAACCTTCGCCATTCGATTCAGTGGCTTATTCTCATTCTAAAACTGTATAGTTAAACCCATTTCCGACAACTTTTAAAATTCGTCCCTTTTGGGGTAGGGAATCCTATGTTAAATTTCCCGGAACGACACTTTTTTTAAAAAAATTTCGAGCTATCGACCTGAAACCTGCGCCATTCGATCCAAGTCATATACTTCCCAACCGATTTCAGCCACGAGAAAATTCTAAAAAATTTATTTCCATGAAAAAATCGACTTTTTCGAAATCGGCATTTTCGGCGGAAAAACAGTAAGGGTACTGCCTTTGCGTCGGAAACATCCGGAAAATTTTTTTTCACGATATCGACCTGGAACCTTCGCCATTCGATTCAGTGGCTTATTCTCATTCTAAAACTGTATAGTTAAACCCATTTCCGACAACTTTTAAAATTCGTCCCTTTTGGGGTAGGGAATCCTATGTTAAATTTCCCGGAACGACACTTTTTTTTTTTAAATTTCGAGCTATCGACCTGAAACCTGCGCCATTCGATCCAAGTCATATACTTCCCAACCGATTTCAGCCACGAGAAAATTCTAAAAAATTTATTTCCATGAAAAAATCGACTTTTTCGAAATCGGCATTTTCGGCGGAAAAACAGTAAGGGTACTGCCTTTGCGTCGGAAACATCCGGAAAATTTTTTTTCACGATATCGACCTGGAACCTTCGCCATTCGATTCAGTGGCTTATTCTCATTCTAAAACTGTATAGTTAAACCCATTTCCGACAACTTTTAAAATTCGTCCCTTTTGGGGTAGGGAATCCTATGTTAAATTTCCCGGAACGACACTTTTTTTTTTTAAATTTCGAGCTATCGACCTGAAACCTGCGCCATTCGATCCAAGTCATATACTTCCCAACCGATTTCAGCCACGAGAAAATTCTAAAAAATTTATTTCCATGAAAAAATCGACTTTTTCGAAATCGGCATTTTCGGCGGAAAAACAGTAAGGGTACTGCCTTTGCGTCGGAAACATCCGGAAAATTTTTTTTCACGATATCGACCTGGAACCTTCGCCATTCGATTCAGTGGCTTATTCTCATTCTAAAACTGTATAGTTAAACCCATTTCCGACAACTTTTAAAATTCGTCCCTTTTGGGGTAGGGAATCCTATGTTAAATTTCCCGGAACGACACTTTTTTTTAAAAAATTTCGAGCTATCGACCTGAAACCTGCGCCATTCGATCCAAGTCATATACTTCCCAACCGATTTCAGCCACGAGAAAATTCTAAAAAATTTATTTCCATGAAAAAATCGACTTTTTCGAAATCGGCATTTTCGGCGGAAAAACAGTAAGGGTACTGCCTTTGCGTCGGAAACATCTGGAAAATTTTTTTTCACGATATCGACCTGGAACCTTCGCCATTCGATTCAGTGGCTTATTCTCATTCTAAAACTGTATAGTTAAACCCATTTCCGACAACTTTTAAAATTCGTCCCTTTTGGGGTAGGGAATCCTATGTTAAATTTCCCGGAACGACACTTTTTTTAAAAAAATTTCGAGCTATCGACCTGAAACCTGCGCCATTCGATCCAAGTCATATACTTCCCAACCGATTTCAGCCACGAGAAAATTCTAAAAAATTTATTTCCATGAAAAAATCGACTTTTTCGAAATCGGCATTTTCGGCGGAAAAACAGTAAGGGTACTGCCTTTGCGTCGGAAACATCCGGAAAATTTTTTTTCACGATATCGACCTGGAACCTTCGCCATTCGATTCAGTGGCTTATTCTCATTCTAAAACTGTATAGTTAAACCCATTTCCGACAACTTTTAAAATTCGTCCCTTTTGGGGTAGGGAATCCTATGTTAAATTTCCCGGAACGACACTTTTTTAAAAAAAATTTCGAGCTATCGACCTGAAACCTGCGCCATTCGATCCAAGTCATATACTTCCCAACCGATTTCAGCCACGAGAAAATTCTAAAAAATTTATTTCCATGAAAAAATCGACTTTTTCGAAATCGGCATTTTCGGCGGAAAAACAGTAAGGGTACTGCCTTTGCGTCGGAAACATCCGGAAAATTTTTTTTCACGATATCGACCTGGAACCTTCGCCATTCGATTCAGTGGCTTATTCTCATTCTAAAACTGTATAGTTAAACCCATTTCCGACAACTTTTAAAATTCGTCCCTTTTGGGGTAGGGAATCCTATGTTAAATTTCCCGGAACGACACTTTTTTTGAAAAAATTTCGAGCTATCGACCTGAAACCTGCGCCATTCGATCCAAGTCATATACTTCCCAACCGATTTCAGCCACGAGAAAATTCTAAAAAATTTATTTCCATGAAAAAATCGACTTTTTCGAAATCGGCATTTTCGGCGGAAAAACAGTAAGGGTACTGCCTTTGCGTCGGAAACATCCGGAAAATTTTTTTTCACGATATCGACCTGGAACCTTCGCCATTCGATTCAGTGGCTTATTCTCATTCTAAAACTGTATAGTTAAACCCATTTCCGACAACTTTTAAAATTCGTCCCTTTTGGGGTAGGGAATCCTATGTTAAATTTCCCGGAACGACACTTTTTTTAAAAAAATTTCGAGCTATCGACCTGAAACCTGCGCCATTCGATCCAAGTCATATACTTCCCAACCGATTTCAGCCACGAGAAAATTCTAAAAAATTTATTTCCATGAAAAAATCGACTTTTTCGAAATCGGCATTTTCGGCGGAAAAACAGTAAGGGTACTGCCTTTGCGTCGGAAACATCCGGAAAATTTTTTTTCACGATATCGACCTGGAACCTTCGCCATTCGATTCAGTGGCTTATTCTCATTCTAAAACTGTATAGTTAAACCCATTTCCGACAACTTTTAAAATTCGTCCCTTTTGGGGTAGGGAATCCTATGTTAAATTTCCCGGAACGACACTTTTTTTAAAAAAATTTCGAGCTATCGACCTGAAACCTGCGCCATTCGATCCAAGTCATATACTTCCCAACCGATTTCAGCCACGAGAAAATTCTAAAAAATTTATTTCCATGAAAAAATCGACTTTTTCGAAATCGGCATTTTCGGCGGAAAAACAGTAAGGGTACTGCCTTTGCGTCGGAAACATCCGGAAAATTTTTTTTCACGATATCGACCTGGAACCTTCGCCATTCGATTCAGTGGCTTATTCTCATTCTAAAACTGTATAGTTAAACCCATTTCCGACAACTTTTAAAATTCGTCCCTTTTGGGGTAGGGAATCCTATGTTAAATTTCCCGGAACGACACTTTTTTTTAAAAAATTTCGAGCTATCGACCTGAAACCTGCGCCATTCGATCCAAGTCATATACTTCCCAACCGATTTCAGCCACGAGAAAATTCTAAAAAATTTATTTCCATGAAAAAATCGACTTTTTCGAAATCGGCATTTTCGGCGGAAAAACAGTAAGGGTACTGCCTTTGCGTCGGAAACATCCGGAAAATTTTTTTTCACGATATCGACCTGGAACCTTCGCCATTCGATTCAGTGGCTTATTCTCATTCTAAAACTGTATAGTTAAACCCATTTCCGACAACTTTTAAAATTCGTCCCTTTTGGGGTAGGGAATCCTATGTTAAATTTCCCGGAACGACACTTTTTTTTAAAAAATTTCGAGCTATCGACCTGAAACCTGCGCCATTCGATCCAAGTCATATACTTCCCAACCGATTTCAGCCACGAGAAAATTCTAAAAAATTTATTTCCATGAAAAAATCGACTTTTTCGAAATCGGCATTTTCGGCGGAAAAACAGTAAGGGTACTGCCTTTGCGTCGGAAACATCCGGAAAATTTTTTTTCACGATATCGACCTGGAACCTTCGCCATTCGATTCAGTGGCTTATTCTCATTCTAAAACTGTATAGTTAAACCCATTTCCGACAACTTTTAAAATTCGTCCCTTTTGGGGTAGGGAATCCTATGTTAAATTTCCCGGAACGACACTTTTTTTAAAAAAATTTCGAGCTATCGACCTGAAACCTGCGCCATTCGATCCAAGTCATATACTTCCCAACCGATTTCAGCCACGAGAAAATTCTAAAAAATTTATTTCCATGAAAAAATCGACTTTTTCGAAATCGGCATTTTCGGCGGAAAAACAGTAAGGGTACTGCCTTTGCGTCGGAAACATCCGGAAAATTTTTTTTCACGATATCGACCTGGAACCTTCGCCATTCGATTCAGTGGCTTATTCTCATTCTAAAACTGTATAGTTAAACCCATTTCCGACAACTTTTAAAATTCGTCCCTTTTGGGGTAGGGAATCCTATGTTAAATTTCCCGGAACGACACTTTTTTTTTTTAAATTTCGAGCTATCGACCTGAAACCTGCGCCATTCGATCCAAGTCATATACTTCCCAACCGATTTCAGCCACGAGAAAATTCTAAAAAATTTATTTCCATGAAAAAATCGACTTTTTCGAAATCGGCATTTTCGGCGGAAAAACAGTAAGGGTACTGCCTTTGCGTCGGAAACATCCGGAAAATTTTTTTTCACGATATCGACCTGGAACCTTCGCCATTCGATTCAGTGGCTTATTCTCATTCTAAAACTGTATAGTTAAACCCATTTCCGACAACTTTTAAAATTCGTCCCTTTTGGGGTAGGGAATCCTATGTTAAATTTCCCGGAACGACACTTTTTTTTTAAAAATTTCGAGCTATCGACCTGAAACCTGCGCCATTCGATTCAAGTCATATACTTCCCAACCGATTTCAGCCACGAGAAAATTCTAAAAAATTTATTTCCATGAAAAAATCGACTTTTTCGAAATCGGCATTTTCGGCGGAAAAACAGTAAGGGTACTGCCTTTGCGTCGGAAACATCCGGAAATTTTTTTTTCACGATATCGACCTGGAACCTTCGCCATTCGATTCAGTGGCTTATTCTCATTCTAAAACTGTATAGTTAAACCCATTTCCGACAACTTTTAAAATTCGTCCCTTTTGGGGTAGGGAATCCTATGTTAAATTTCCCGGAACGACACTTTTTTTTTTTAAATTTCGAGCTATCGACCTGAAACCTGCGCCATTCGATCCAAGTCATATACTTCCCAACCGATTTCAGCCACGAGAAAATTCTAAAAAATTTATTTCCATGAAAAAATCGACTTTTTCGAAATCGGCATTTTCGGCGGAAAAACAGTAAGGGTACTGCCTTTGCGTCGGAAACATCCGGAAAATTTTTTTTCACGATATCGACCTGGAACCTTCGCCTTTCGATTCAGTGGCTTATTCTCATTCTAAAACTGTATAGTTAAACCCATTTCCGACAACTTTTAAAATTCGTCCCTTTTGGGGTAGGGAATCCTATGTTAAATTTCCCGGAACGACACTTTTTTTTTTTTAAATTTCGAGCTATCGACCTGAAACCTGCGCCATTCGATCCAAGTCATATACTTCCCAACCGATTTCAGCCACGAGAAAATTCTAAAAAATTTATTTCCATGAAAAAATCGACTTTTTCGAAATCGGCATTTTCGGCGGAAAAACAGTAAGGGTACTGCCTTTGCGTCGGAAACATCCGGAAAATTTTTTTTCACGATATCGACCTGGAACCTTCGCCATTCGATTCAGTGGCTTATTCTCATTCTAAAACTGTATAGTTAAACCCATTTCCGACAACTTTTAAAATTCGTCCCTTTTGGGGTAGGGAATCCTATGTTAAATTTCCCGGAACGACACTTTTTTTTTTAAAATTTCGAGCTATCGACCTGAAACCTGCGCCATTCGATCCAAGTCATATACTTCCCAACCGATTTCAGCCACGAGAAAATTCTAAAAAATTTATTTCCATGAAAAAATCGACTTTTTCGAAATCGGCATTTTCGGCGGAAAAACAGTAAGGGTACTGCCTTTGCGTCGGAAACATCCGGAAAATTTTTTTTCACGATATCGACCTGGAACCTTCGCCATTCGATTCAGTGGCTTATTCTCATTCTAAAACTGTATAGTTAAACCCATTTCCGACAACTTTTAAAATTCGTCCCTTTTGGGGTAGGGAATCCTATGTTAAATTTCCCGGAACGACACTTTTTTTTAAAAAATTTCGAGCTATCGACCTGAAACCTGCGCCATTCGATCCAAGTCATATACTTCCCAACCGATTTCAGCCACGAGAAAATTCTAAAAAATTTATTTCCATGAAAAAATCGACTTTTTCGAAATCGGCATTTTCGGCGGAAAAACAGTAAGGGTACTGCCTTTGCGTCGGAAACATCCGGAAAATTTTTTTTCACGATATCGACCTGGAACCTTCGCCATTCGATTCAGTGGCTTATTCTCATTCTAAAACTGTATAGTTAAACCCATTTCCGACAACTTTTAAAATTCGTCCCTTTTGGGGTAGGGAATCCTATGTTAAATTTCCCGGAACGACACTTTTTTTTAAAAAATTTCGAGCTATCGACCTGAAACCTGCGCCATTCGATCCAAGTCATATACTTCCCAACCGATTTCAGCCACGAGAAAATTCTAAAAAATTTATTTCCATGAAAAAATCGACTTTTTCGAAATCGGCATTTTCGGCGGAAAAACAGTAAGGGTACTGCCTTTGCGTCGGAAACATCCGGAAAATTTTTTTTCACGATATCGACCTGGAACCTTCGCCATTCGATTCAGTGGCTTATTCTCATTCTAAAACTGTATAGTTAAACCCATTTCCGACAACTTTTAAAATTCGTCCCTTTTGGGGTAGGGAATCCTATGTTAAATTTCCCGGAACGACACTTTTTTTTAAAAAATTTCGAGCTATCGACCTGAAACCTGCGCCATTCGATCCAAGTCATATACTTCCCAACCGATTTCAGCCACGAGAAAATTCTAAAAAATTTATTTCCATGAAAAAATCGACTTTTTCGAAATCGGCATTTTCGGCGGAAAAACAGTAAGGGTACTGCCTTTGCGTCGGAAACATCCGGAAAATTTTTTTTCACGATATCGACCTGGAACCTTCGCCATTCGATTCAGTGGCTTATTCTCATTCTAAAACTGTATAGTTAAACCCATTTCCGACAACTTTTAAAATTCGTCCCTTTTGGGGTAGGGAATCCTATGTTAAATTTCCCGGAACGACACTTTTTTTTTTTAAATTTCGAGCTATCGACCTGAAACCTGCGCCATTCGATCCAAGTCATATACTTCCCAACCGATTTCAGCCACGAGAAAATTCTAAAAAATTTATTTCCATGAAAAAATCGACTTTTTCGAAATCGGCATTTTCGGCGGAAAAACAGTAAGGGTACTGCCTTTGCGTCGGAAACATCCGGAAAATTTTTTTTCACGATATCGACCTGGAACCTTCGCCATTCGATTCAGTGGCTTATTCTCATTCTAAAACTGTATAGTTAAACCCATTTCCGACAACTTTTAAAATTCGTCCCTTTTGGGGTAGGGAATCCTATGTTAAATTTCCCGGAACGACACTTTTTTAAAAAAAATTTCGAGCTATCGACCTGAAACCTGCGCCATTCGATCCAAGTCATATACTTCCCAACCGATTTCAGCCACGAGAAAATTCTAAAAAATTTATTTCCATGAAAAAATCGACTTTTTCGAAATCGGCATTTTCGGTGGAAAAACAGTACTGCCTTTGCGTCGGAAACATCCGGAAAATTTTTTTTCACGATATCGACCTGGAACCTTCGCCATTCGATTCAGTGGCTTATTCTCATTCTAAAACTGTATAGTTAAACCCATTTCCGACAACTTTTAAAATTCGTCCCTTTTGGGGTAGGGAATCCTATGTTAAATTTCCCGGAACGACACTTTTTTTAAAAAAATTTCGAGCTATCGACCTGAAACCTGCGCCATTCGATCCAAGTCATATACTTCCCAACCGATTTCAGCCACGAGAAAATTCTAAAAAATTTATTTCCATGAAAAAATCGACTTTTTCGAAATCGGCATTTTCGGCGGAAAAACAGTAAGGGTACTGCCTTTGCGTCGGAAACATCCGGAAAATTTTTTTTCACGATATCGACCTGGAACCTTCGCCATTCGATTCAGTGGCTTATTCTCATTCTAAAACTGTATAGTTAAACCCATTTCCGACAACTTTTAAAATTCGTCCCTTTTGGGGTAGGGAATCCTATGTTAAATTTCCCGGAACGACACTTTTTTAAAAAAAATTTCGAGCTATCGACCTGAAACCTGCGCCATTCGATCCAAGTCATATACTTCCCAACCGATTTCAGCCACGAGAAAATTCTAAAAAATTTATTTCCATGAAAAAATCGACTTTTTCGAAATCGGCATTTTCGGTGGAAAAACAGTAAGGGTACTGCCTTTGCGTCGGAAACATCCGGAAAATTTTTTTTCACGATATCGACCTGGAACCTTCGCCATTCGATTCAGTGGCTTATTCTCATTCTAAAACTGTATAGTTAAACCCATTTCCGACAACTTTTAAAATTCGTCCCTTTTGGGGTAGGGAATCCTATGTTAAATTTCCCGGAACGACACTTTTTTTAAAAAAATTTCGAGCTATCGACCTGAAACCTGCGCCATTCGATCCAAGTCATATACTTCCCAACCGATTTCAGCCACGAGAAAATTCTAAAAAATTTATTTCCATGAAAAAATCGACTTTTTCGAAATCGGCATTTTCGGCGGAAAAACAGTAAGGGTACTGCCTTTGCGTCGGAAACATCCGGAAATTTTTTTTTCACGATATCGACCTGGAACCTTCGCCATTCGATTCAGTGGCTTATTCTCATTCTAAAACTGTATAGTTAAACCCATTTCCGACAACTTTTAAAATTCGTCCCTTTTGGGGTAGGGAATCCTATGTTAAATTTCCCGGAACGACACTTTTTTTAAAAAAATTTCGAGCTATCGACCTGAAACCTGCGCCATTCGATCCAAGTCATATACTTCCCAACCGATTTCAGCCACGAGAAAATTCTAAAAAATTTATTTCCATGAAAAAATCGACTTTTTCGAAATCGGCATTTTCGGCGGAAAAACAGTAAGGGTACTGCCTTTGCGTCGGAAACATCCGGAAAATTTTTTTTCACGATATCGACCTGGAACCTTCGCCATTCGATTCAGTGGCTTATTCTCATTCTAAAACTGTATAGTTAAACCCATTTCCGACAACTTTTAAAATTCGTCCCTTTTGGGGTAGGGAATCCTATGTTAAATTTCCCGGAACGACACTTTTTTAAAAAAAATTTCGAGCTATCGACCTGAAACCTGCGCCATTCGATCCAAGTCATATACTTCCCAACCGATTTCAGCCACGAGAAAATTCTAAAAAATTTATTTCCATGAAAAAATCGACTTTTTCGAAATCGGCATTTTCGGCGGAAAAACAGTAAGGGTACTGCCTTTGCGTCGGAAACATCCGGAAAATTTTTTTTCACGATATCGACCTGGAACCTTCGCCATTCGATTCAGTGGCTTATTCTCATTCTAAAACTGTATAGTTAAACCCATTTCCGACAACTTTTAAAATTCGTCCCTTTTGGGGTAGGGAATCCTATGTTAAATTTCCCGGAACGACACTTTTTTTAAAAAAATTTCGAGCTATCGACCTGAAACCTGCGCCATTCGATCCAAGTCATATACTTCCCAACCGATTTCAGCCACGAGAAAATTCTAAAAAATTTATTTCCATGAAAAAATCGACTTTTTCGAAATCGGCATTTTCGGCGGAAAAACAGTAAGGGTACTGCCTTTGCGTCGGAAACATCCGGAAAATTTTTTTTCACGATATCGACCTGGAACCTTCGCCATTCGATTCAGTGGCTTATTCTCATTCTAAAACTGTATAGTTAAACCCATTTCCGACAACTTTTAAAATTCGTCCCTTTTGGGGTAGGGAATCCTATGTTAAATTTCCCGGAACGACACTTTTTTTAAAAAAATTTCGAGCTATCGACCTGAAACCTGCGCCATTCGATCCAAGTCATATACTTCCCAACCGATTTCAGCCACGAGAAAATTCTAAAAAATTTATTTCCATGAAAAAATCGACTTTTTCGAAATCGGCATTTTCGGCGGAAAAACAGTAAGGGTACTGCCTTTGCGTCGGAAACATCCGGAAAATTTTTTTTCACGATATCGACCTGGAACCTTCGCCATTCGATTCAGTGGCTTATTCTCATTCTAAAACTGTATAGTTAAACCCATTTCCGACAACTTTTAAAATTCGTCCCTTTTGGGGTAGGGAATCCTATGTTAAATTTCCCGGAACGACACTTTTTTTTTTTAAATTTCGAGCTATCGACCTGAAACCTGCGCCATTCGATCCAAGTCATATACTTCCCAACCGATTTCAGCCACGAGAAAATTCTAAAAAATTTATTTCCATGAAAAAATCGACTTTTTCGAAATCGGCATTTTCGGCGGAAAAACAGTAAGGGTACTGCCTTTGCGTCGGAAACATCCGGAAAATTTTTTTTCACGATATCGACCTGGAACCTTCGCCATTCGATTCAGTGGCTTATTCTCATTCTAAAACTGTATAGTTAAACCCATTTCCGACAACTTTTAAAATTCGTCCCTTTTGGGGTAGGGAATCCTATGTTAAATTTCCCGGAACGACACTTTTTTTTTTTAAATTTCGAGCTATCGACCTGAAACCTGCGCCATTCGATCCAAGTCATATACTTCCCAACCGATTTCAGCCACGAGAAAATTCTAAAAAATTTATTTCCATGAAAAAATCGACTTTTTCGAAATCGGCATTTTCGGCGGAAAAACAGTAAGGGTACTGCCTTTGCGTCGGAAACATCCGGAAAATTTTTTTTCACGATATCGACCTGGAACCTTCGCCATTCGATTCAGTGGCTTATTCTCATTCTAAAACTGTATAGTTAAACCCATTTCCGACAACTTTTAAAATTCGTCCCTTTTGGGGTAGGGAATCCTATGTTAAATTTCCCGGAACGACACTTTTTTTTTAAAAATTTCGAGCTATCGACCTGAAACCTGCGCCATTCGATCCAAGTCATATACTTCCCAACCGATTTCAGCCACGAGAAAATTCTAAAAAATTTATTTCCATGAAAAAATCGACTTTTTCGAAATCGGCATTTTCGGCGGAAAAACAGTAAGGGTACTGCCTTTGCGTCGGAAACATCCGGAAAATTTTTTTTCACGATATCGACCTGGAACCTTCGCCATTCGATTCAGTGGCTTATTCTCATTCTAAAACTGTATAGTTAAACCCATTTCCGACAACTTTTAAAATTCGTCCCTTTTGGGGTAGGGAATCCTATGTTAAATTTCCCGGAACGACACTTTTTTTAAAAAAATTTCGAGCTATCGACCTGAAACCTGCGCCATTCGATCCAAGTCATATACTTCCCAACCGATTTCAGCCACGAGAAAATTCTAAAAAATTTATTTCCATGAAAAAATCGACTTTTTCGAAATCGGCATTTTCGGCGGAAAAACAGTAAGGGTACTGCCTTTGCGTCGGAAACATCCGGAAAATTTTTTTTCACGATATCGACCTGGAACCTTCGCCATTCGATTCAGTGGCTTATTCTCATTCTAAAACTGTATAGTTAAACCCATTTCCGACAACTTTTAAAATTCGTCCCTTTTGGGGTAGGGAATCCTATGTTAAATTTCCCGGAACGACACTTTTTTTAAAAAAATTTCGAGCTATCGACCTGAAACCTGCGCCATTCGATCCAAGTCATATACTTCCCAACCGATTTCAGCCACGAGAAAATTCTAAAAAATTTATTTCCATGAAAAAATCGACTTTTTCGAAATCGGCATTTTCGGCGGAAAAACAGTAAGGGTACTGCCTTTGCGTCGGAAACATCCGGAAAATTTTTTTTCACGATATCGACCTGGAACCTTCGCCATTCGATTCAGTGGCTTATTCTCATTCTAAAACTGTATAGTTAAACCCATTTCCGACAACTTTTAAAATTCGTCCCTTTTGGGGTAGGGAATCCTATGTTAAATTTCCCGGAACGACACTTTTTTTAAAAAAATTTCGAGCTATCGACCTGAAACCTGCGCCATTCGATCCAAGTCATATACTTCCCAACCGATTTCAGCCACGAGAAAATTCTAAAAAATTTATTTCCATGAAAAAATCGACTTTTTCGAAATCGGCATTTTCGGCGGAAAAACAGTAAGGGTACTGCCTTTGCGTCGGAAACATCCGGAAAATTTTTTTTCACGATATCGACCTGGAACCTTCGCCATTCGATTCAGTGGCTTATTCTCATTCTAAAACTGTATAGTTAAACCCATTTCCGACAACTTTTAAAATTCGTCCCTTTTGGGGTAGGGAATCCTATGTTAAATTTCCCGGAACGACACTTTTTTTAAAAAAATTTCGAGCTATCGACCTGAAACCTGCGCCATTCGATCCAAGTCATATACTTCCCAACCGATTTCAGCCACGAGAAAATTCTAAAAAATTTATTTCCATGAAAAAATCGACTTTTTCGAAATCGGCATTTTCGGCGGAAAAACAGTAAGGGTACTGCCTTTGCGTCGGAAACATCCGGAAAATTTTTTTTCACGATATCGACCTGGAACCTTCGCCATTCGATTCAGTGGCTTATTCTCATTCTAAAACTGTATAGTTAAACCCATTTCCGACAACTTTTAAAATTCGTCCCTTTTGGGGTAGGGAATCCTATGTTAAATTTCCCGGAACGACACTTTTTTTTTTAAAATTTCGAGCTATCGACCTGAAACCTGCGCCATTCGATCCAAGTCATATACTTCCCAACCGATTTCAGCCACGAGAAAATTCTAAAAAATTTATTTCCATGAAAAAATCGACTTTTTCGAAATCGGCATTTTCGGCGGAAAAACAGTAAGGGTACTGCCTTTGCGTCGGAAACATCCGGAAAATTTTTTTTCACGATATCGACCTGGAACCTTCGCCATTCGATTCAGTGGCTTATTCTCATTCTAAAACTGTATAGTTAAACCCATTTCCGACAACTTTTAAAATTCGTCCCTTTTGGGGTAGGGAATCCTATGTTAAATTTCCCGGAACGACACTTTTTTTTTAAAAATTTCGAGCTATCGACCTGAAACCTGCGCCATTCGATCCAAGTCATATACTTCCCAACCGATTTCAGCCACGAGAAAATTCTAAAAAATTTATTTCCATGAAAAAATCGACTTTTTCGAAATCGGCATTTTCGGCGGAAAAACAGTAAGGGTACTGCCTTTGCGTCGGAAACATCCGGAAAATTTTTTTTCACGATATCGACCTGGAACCTTCGCCATTCGATTCAGTGGCTTATTCTCATTCTAAAACTGTATAGTTAAACCCATTTCCGACAACTTTTAAAATTCGTCCCTTTTGGGGTAGGGAATCCTATGTTAAATTTCCCGGAACGACACTTTTTTTTAAAAAATTTCGAGCTATCGACCTGAAACCTGCGCCATTCGATCCAAGTCATATACTTCCCAACCGATTTCAGCCACGAGAAAATTCTAAAAAATTTATTTCCATGAAAAAATCGACTTTTTCGAAATCGGCATTTTCGGCGGAAAAACAGTAAGGGTACTGCCTTTGCGTCGGAAACATCCGGAAAATTTTTTTTCACGATATCGACCTGGAACCTTCGCCATTCGATTCAGTGGCTTATTCTCATTCTAAAACTGTATAGTTAAACCCATTTCCGACAACTTTTAAAATTCGTCCCTTTTGGGGTAGGGAATCCTATGTTAAATTTCCCGGAACGACACTTTTTTTAAAAAAATTTCGAGCTATCGACCTGAAACCTGCGCCATTCGATCCAAGTCATATACTTCCCAACCGATTTCAGCCACGAGAAAATTCTAAAAAATTTATTTCCATGAAAAAATCGACTTTTTCGAAATCGGCATTTTCGGCGGAAAAACAGTAAGGGTACTGCCTTTGCGTCGGAAACATCCGGAAAATTTTTTTTCACGATATCGACCTGGAACCTTCGCCATTCGATTCAGTGGCTTATTCTCATTCTAAAACTGTATAGTTAAACCCATTTCCGAAAACTTTTAAAATTCGTCCCTTTTGGGGTAGGGAATCCTATGTTAAATTTCCCGGAACGACACTTTTTTTTTTTAAATTTCGAGCTATCGACCTGAAACCTGCGCCATTCGATCCAAGTCATATACTTCCCAACCGATTTCAGCCACGAGAAAATTCTAAAAAATTTATTTCCATGAAAAAATCGACTTTTTCGAAATCGGCATTTTCGGCGGAAAAACAGTAAGGGTACTGCCTTTGCGTCGGAAACATCCGGAAAATTTTTTTTCACGATATCGACCTGGAACCTTCGCCATTCGATTCAGTGGCTTATTCTCATTCTAAAACTGTATAGTTAAACCCATTTCCGACAACTTTTAAAATTCGTCCCTTTTGGGGTAGGGAATCCTATGTTAAATTTCCCGGAACGACACTTTTTTTTAAAAAATTTCGAGCTATCGACCTGAAACCTGCGCCATTCGATCCAAGTCATATACTTCCCAACCGATTTCAGCCACGAGAAAATTCTAAAAAATTTATTTCCATGAAAAAATCGACTTTTTCGAAATCGGCATTTTCGGCGGAAAAACAGTAAGGGTACTGCCTTTGCGTCGGAAACATCCGGAAAATTTTTTTTCACGATATCGACCTGGAACCTTCGCCATTCGATTCAGTGGCTTATTCTCATTCTAAAACTGTATAGTTAAACCCATTTCCGACAACTTTTAAAATTCGTCCCTTTTGGGGTAGGGAATCCTATGTTAAATTTCCCGGAACGACACTTTTTTTTTTAAAATTTCGAGCTATCGACCTGAAACCTGCGCCATTCGATCCAAGTCATATACTTCCCAACCGATTTCAGCCACGAGAAAATTCTAAAAAATTTATTTCCATGAAAAAATCGACTTTTTCGAAATCGGCATTTTCGGCGGAAAAACAGTAAGGGTACTGCCTTTGCGTCGGAAACATCCGGAAAATTTTTTTTCACGATATCGACCTGGAACCTTCGCCATTCGATTCAGTGGCTTATTCTCATTCTAAAACTGTATAGTTAAACCCATTTCCGACAACTTTTAAAATTCGTCCCTTTTGGGGTAGGGAATCCTATGTTAAATTTCCCGGAACGACACTTTTTTTAAAAAAATTTCGAGCTATCGACCTGAAACCTGCGCCATTCGATCCAAGTCATATACTTCCCAACCGATTTCAGCCACGAGAAAATTCTAAAAAATTTATTTCCATGAAAAAATCGACTTTTTCGAAATCGGCATTTTCGGCGGAAAAACAGTAAGGGTACTGCCTTTGCGTCGGAAACATCCGGAAAATTTTTTTTCACGATATCGACCTGGAACCTTCGCCATTCGATTCAGTGGCTTATTCTCATTCTAAAACTGTATAGTTAAACCCATTTCCGACAACTTTTAAAATTCGTCCCTTTTGGGGTAGGGAATCCTATGTTAAATTTCCCGGAACGACACTTTTTTTTAAAAAATTTCGAGCTATCGACCTGAAACCTGCGCCATTCGATCCAAGTCATATACTTCCCAACCGATTTCAGCCACGAGAAAATTCTAAAAAATTTATTTCCATGAAAAAATCGACTTTTTCGAAATCGGCATTTTCGGCGGAAAAACAGTAAGGGTACTGCCTTTGCGTCGGAAACATCCGGAAAATTTTTTTTCACGATATCGACCTGGAACCTTCGCCATTCGATTCAGTGGCTTATTCTCATTCTAAAACTGTATAGTTAAACCCATTTCCGACAACTTTTAAAATTCGTCCCTTTTGGGGTAGGGAATCCTATGTTAAATTTCCCGGAACGACACTTTTTTTAAAAAAATTTCGAGCTATCGACCTGAAACCTGCGCCATTCGATCCAAGTCATATACTTCCCAACCGATTTCAGCCACGAGAAAATTCTAAAAAATTTATTTCCATGAAAAAATCGACTTTTTCGAAATCGGCATTTTCGGCGGAAAAACAGTAAGGGTACTGCCTTTGCGTCGGAAACATCCGGAAAATTTTTTTTCACGATATCGACCTGGAACCTTCGCCATTCGATTCAGTGGCTTATTCTCATTCTAAAACTGTATAGTTAAACCCATTTCCGACAACTTTTAAAATTCGTCCCTTTTGGGGTAGGGAATCCTATGTTAAATTTCCCGGAACGACACTTTTTTTTAAAAAATTTCGAGCTATCGACCTGAAACCTGCGCCATTCGATCCAAGTCATATACTTCCCAACCGATTTCAGCCACGAGAAAATTCTAAAAAATTTATTTCCATGAAAAAATCGACTTTTTCGAAATCGGCATTTTCGGCGGAAAAACAGTAAGGGTACTGCCTTTGCGTCGGAAACATCCGGAAAATTTTTTTTCACGATATCGACCTGGAACCTTCGCCATTCGATTCAGTGGCTTATTCTCATTCTAAAACTGTATAGTTAAACCCATTTCCGACAACTTTTAAAATTCGTCCCTTTTGGGGTAGGGAATCCTATGTTAAATTTCCCGGAACGACACTTTTTTTAAAAAAATTTCGAGCTATCGACCTGAAACCTGCGCCATTCGATCCAAGTCATATACTTCCCAACCGATTTCAGCCACGAGAAAATTCTAAAAAATTTATTTCCATGAAAAAATCGACTTTTTCGAAATCGGCATTTTCGGCGGAAAAACAGTAAGGGTACTGCCTTTGCGTCGGAAACATCCGGAAAATTTTTTTTCACGATATCGACCTGGAACCTTCGCCATTCGATTCAGTGGCTTATTCTCATTCTAAAACTGTATAGTTAAACCCATTTCCGACAACTTTTAAAATTCGTCCCTTTTGGGGTAGGGAATCCTATGTTAAATTTCCCGGAACGACACTTTTTTTAAAAAAATTTCGAGCTATCGACCTGAAACCTGCGCCATTCGATCCAAGTCATATACTTCCCAACCGATTTCAGCCACGAGAAAATTCTAAAAAATTTATTTCCATGAAAAAATCGACTTTTTCGAAATCGGCATTTTCGGCGGAAAAACAGTAAGGGTACTGCCTTTGCGTCGGAAACATCCGGAAAATTTTTTTTCACGATATCGACCTGGAACCTTCGCCATTCGATTCAGTGGCTTATTCTCATTCTAAAACTGTATAGTTAAACCCATTTCCGACAACTTTTAAAATTCGTCCCTTTTGGGGTAGGGAATCCTATGTTAAATTTCCCGGAACGACACTTTTTTTTAAAAAATTTCGAGCTATCGACCTGAAACCTGCGCCATTCGATCCAAGTCATATACTTCCCAACCGATTTCAGCCACGAGAAAATTCTAAAAAATTTATTTCCATGAAAAAATCGACTTTTTCGAAATCGGCATTTTCGGCGGAAAAACAGTAAGGGTACTGCCTTTGCGTCGGAAACATCCGGAAAATTTTTTTTCACGATATCGACCTGGAACCTTCGCCATTCGATTCAGTGGCTTATTCTCATTCTAAAACTGTATAGTTAAACCCATTTCCGACAACTTTTAAAATTCGTCCCTTTTGGGGTAGGGAATCCTATGTTAAATTTCCCGGAACGACACTTTTTTTAAAAAAATTTCGAGCTATCGACCTGAAACCTGCGCCATTCGATCCAAGTCATATACTTCCCAACCGATTTCAGCCACGAGAAAATTCTAAAAAATTTATTTCCATGAAAAAATCGACTTTTTCGAAATCGGCATTTTCGGCGGAAAAACAGTAAGGGTACTGCCTTTGCGTCGGAAACATCCGGAAAATTTTTTTTCACGATATCGACCTGGAACCTTCGCCATTCGATTCAGTGGCTTATTCTCATTCTAAAACTGTATAGTTAAACCCATTTCCGACAACTTTTAAAATTCGTCCCTTTTGGGGTAGGGAATCCTATGTTAAATTTCCCGGAACGACACTTTTTTTAAAAAAATTTCGAGCTATCGACCTGAAACCTGCGCCATTCGATCCAAGTCATATACTTCCCAACCGATTTCAGCCACGAGAAAATTCTAAAAAATTTATTTCCATGAAAAAATCGACTTTTTCGAAATCGGCATTTTCGGCGGAAAAACAGTAAGGGTACTGCCTTTGCGTCGGAAACATCCGGAAAATTTTTTTTCACGATATCGACCTGGAACCTTCGCCATTCGATTCAGTGGCTTATTCTCATTCTAAAACTGTATAGTTAAACCCATTTCCGACAACTTTTAAAATTCGTCCCTTTTGGGGTAGGGAATCCTATGTTAAATTTCCCGGAACGACACTTTTTTTTAAAAAATTTCGAGCTATCGACCTGAAACCTGCGCCATTCGATCCAAGTCATATACTTCCCAACCGATTTCAGCCACGAGAAAATTCTAAAAAATTTATTTCCATGAAAAAATCGACTTTTTCGAAATCGGCATTTTCGGCGGAAAAACAGTAAGGGTACTGCCTTTGCGTCGGAAACATCCGGAAAATTTTTTTTCACGATATCGACCTGGAACCTTCGCCATTCGATTCAGTGGCTTATTCTCATTCTAAAACTGTATAGTTAAACCCATTTCCGACAACTTTTAAAATTCGTCCCTTTTGGGGTAGGGAATCCTATGTTAAATTTCCCGGAACGACACTTTTTTTTAAAAAATTTCGAGCTATCGACCTGAAACCTGCGCCATTCGATCCAAGTCATATACTTCCCAACCGATTTCAGCCACGAGAAAATTCTAAAAAATTTATTTCCATGAAAAAATCGACTTTTTCGAAATCGGCATTTTCGGCGGAAAAACAGTAAGGGTACTGCCTTTGCGTCGGAAACATCCGGAAAATTTTTTTTCACGATATCGACCTGGAACCTTCGCCATTCGATTCAGTGGCTTATTCTCATTCTAAAACTGTATAGTTAAACCCATTTCCGACAACTTTTAAAATTCGTCCCTTTTGGGGTAGGGAATCCTATGTTAAATTTCCCGGAACGACACTTTTTTTAAAAAAATTTCGAGCTATCGACCTGAAACCTGCGCCATTCGATCCAAGTCATATACTTCCCAACCGATTTCAGCCACGAGAAAATTCTAAAAAATTTATTTCCATGAAAAAATCGACTTTTTCGAAATCGGCATTTTCGGCGGAAAAACAGTAAGGGTACTGCCTTTGCGTCGGAAACATCCGGAAAATTTTTTTTCACGATATCGACCTGGAACCTTCGCCATTCGATTCAGTGGCTTATTCTCATTCTAAAACTGTATAGTTAAACCCATTTCCGACAACTTTTAAAATTCGTCCCTTTTGGGGTAGGGAATCCTATGTTAAATTTCCCGGAACGACACTTTTTTTTTTTAAATTTCGAGCTATCGACCTGAAACCTGCGCCATTCGATCCAAGTCATATACTTCCCAACCGATTTCAGCCACGAGAAAATTCTAAAAAATTTATTTCCATGAAAAAATCGACTTTTTCGAAATCGGCATTTTCGGCGGAAAAACAGTAAGGGTACTGCCTTTGCGTCGGAAACATCCGGAAAATTTTTTTTCACGATATCGACCTGGAACCTTCGCCATTCGATTCAGTGGCTTATTCTCATTCTAAAACTGTATAGTTAAACCCATTTCCGACAACTTTTAAAATTCGTCCCTTTTGGGGTAGGGAATCCTATGTTAAATTTCCCGGAACGACACTTTTTTTTTAAAAATTTCGAGCTATCGACCTGAAACCTGCGCCATTCGATTCAAGTCATATACTTCCCAACCGATTTCAGCCACGAGAAAATTCTAAAAAATTTATTTCCATGAAAAAATCGACTTTTTCGAAATCGGCATTTTCGGCGGAAAAACAGTAAGGGTACTGCCTTTGCGTCGGAAACATCCGGAAATTTTTTTTTCACGATATCGACCTGGAACCTTCGCCATTCGATTCAGTGGCTTATTCTCATTCTAAAACTGTATAGTTAAACCCATTTCCGACAACTTTTAAAATTCGTCCCTTTTGGGGTAGGGAATCCTATGTTAAATTTCCCGGAACGACACTTTTTTTTTTTAAATTTCGAGCTATCGACCTGAAACCTGCGCCATTCGATCCAAGTCATATACTTCCCAACCGATTTCAGCCACGAGAAAATTCTAAAAAATTTATTTCCATGAAAAAATCGACTTTTTCGAAATCGGCATTTTCGGCGGAAAAACAGTAAGGGTACTGCCTTTGCGTCGGAAACATCCGGAAAATTTTTTTTCACGATATCGACCTGGAACCTTCGCCTTTCGATTCAGTGGCTTATTCTCATTCTAAAACTGTATAGTTAAACCCATTTCCGACAACTTTTAAAATTCGTCCCTTTTGGGGTAGGGAATCCTATGTTAAATTTCCCGGAACGACACTTTTTTTTTTTTAAATTTCGAGCTATCGACCTGAAACCTGCGCCATTCGATCCAAGTCATATACTTCCCAACCGATTTCAGCCACGAGAAAATTCTAAAAAATTTATTTCCATGAAAAAATCGACTTTTTCGAAATCGGCATTTTCGGCGGAAAAACAGTAAGGGTACTGCCTTTGCGTCGGAAACATCCGGAAAATTTTTTTTCACGATATCGACCTGGAACCTTCGCCATTCGATTCAGTGGCTTATTCTCATTCTAAAACTGTATAGTTAAACCCATTTCCGACAACTTTTAAAATTCGTCCCTTTTGGGGTAGGGAATCCTATGTTAAATTTCCCGGAACGACACTTTTTTTTTTTAAATTTCGAGCTATCGACCTGAAACCTGCGCCATTCGATCCAAGTCATATACTTCCCAACCGATTTCAGCCACGAGAAAATTCTAAAAAATTTATTTCCATGAAAAAATCGACTTTTTCGAAATCGGCATTTTCGGCGGAAAAACAGTAAGGGTACTGCCTTTGCGTCGGAAACATCCGGAAAATTTTTTTTCACGATATCGACCTGGAACCTTCGCCATTCGATTCAGTGGCTTACTCTCATTCTAAAACTGTATAGTTAAACCCATTTCCGACAACTTTTAAAATTCGTCCCTTTTGGGGTAGGGAATCCTATGTTAAATTTCCCGGAACGACACTTTTTTTAAAAAAATTTCGAGCTATCGACCTGAAACCTGCGCCATTCGATCCAAGTCATATACTTCCCAACCGATTTCAGCCACGAGAAAATTCTAAAAAATTTATTTCCATGAAAAAATCGACTTTTTCGAAATCGGCATTTTCGGCGGAAAAACAGTAAGGGTACTGCCTTTGCGTCGGAAACATCCGGAAAATTTTTTTTCACGATATCGACCTGGAACCTTCGCCATTCGATTCAGTGGCTTATTCTCATTCTAAAACTGTATAGTTAAACCCATTTCCGACAACTTTTAAAATTCGTCCCTTTTGGGGTAGGGAATCCTATGTTAAATTTCCCGGAACGACACTTTTTTTTAAAAAATTTCGAGCTATCGACCTGAAACCTGCGCCATTCGATCCAAGTCATATACTTCCCAACCGATTTCAGCCACGAGAAAATTCTAAAAAATTTATTTCCATGAAAAAATCGACTTTTTCGAAATCGGCATTTTCGGCGGAAAAACAGTAAGGGTACTGCCTTTGCGTCGGAAACATCCGGAAAATTTTTTTTCACGATATCGACCTGGAACCTTCGCCATTCGATTCAGTGGCTTATTCTCATTCTAAAACTGTATAGTTAAACCCATTTCCGACAACTTTTAAAATTCGTCCCTTTTGGGGTAGGGAATCCTATGTTAAATTTCCCGGAACGACACTTTTTTTTTTAAAATTTCGAGCTATCGACCTGAAACCTGCGCCATTCGATCCAAGTCATATACTTCCCAACCGATTTCAGCCACGAGAAAATTCTAAAAAATTTATTTCCATGAAAAAATCGACTTTTTCGAAATCGGCATTTTCGGCGGAAAAACAGTGAGGGTACTGCCTTTGCGTCGGAAACATCCGGAAAATTTTTTTTCACGATATCGACCTGGAACCTTCGCCATTCGATTCAGTGGCTTATTCTCATTCTAAAACTGTATAGTTAAACCCATTTCCGACAACTTTTAAAATTCGTCCCTTTTGGGGTAGGGAATCCTATGTTAAATTTCCCGGAACGACACTTTTTTTAAAAAAATTTCGAGCTATCGACCTGAAACCTGCGCCATTCGATCCAAGTCATATACTTCCCAACCGATTTCAGCCACGAGAAAATTCTAAAAAATTTATTTCCATGAAAAAATCGACTTTTTCGAAATCGGCATTTTCGGCGGAAAAACAGTAAGGGTACTGCCTTTGCGTCGGAAACATCCGGAAAATTTTTTTTCACGATATCGACCTGGAACCTTCGCCATTCGATTCAGTGGCTTATTCTCATTCTAAAACTGTATAGTTAAACCCATTTCCGACAACTTTTAAAATTCGTCCCTTTTGGGGTAGGGAATCCTATGTTAAATTTCCCGGAACGACACTTTTTTTTTTTAAATTTCGAGCTATCGACCTGAAACCTGCGCCATTCGATCCAAGTCATATACTTCCCAACCGATTTCAGCCACGAGAAAATTCTAAAAAATTTATTTCCATGAAAAAATCGACTTTTTCGAAATCGGCATTTTCGGCGGAAAAACAGTAAGGGTACTGCCTTTGCGTCGGAAACATCCGGAAAATTTTTTTTCACGATATCGACCTGGAACCTTCGCCATTCGATTCAGTGGCTTATTCTCATTCTAAAACTGTATAGTTAAACCCATTTCCGACAACTTTTAAAATTCGTCCCTTTTGGGGTAGGGAATCCTATGTTAAATTTCCCGGAACGACACTTTTTTAAAAAAAATTTCGAGCTATCGACCTGAAACCTGCGCCATTCGATCCAAGTCATATACTTCCCAACCGATTTCAGCCACGAGAAAATTCTAAAAAATTTATTTCCATGAAAAAATCGACTTTTTCGAAATCGGCATTTTCGGTGGAAAAACAGTACTGCCTTTGCGTCGGAAACATCCGGAAAATTTTTTTTCACGATATCGACCTGGAACCTTCGCCATTCGATTCAGTGGCTTATTCTCATTCTAAAACTGTATAGTTAAACCCATTTCCGACAACTTTTAAAATTCGTCCCTTTTGGGGTAGGGAATCCTATGTTAAATTTCCCGGAACGACACTTTTTTTAAAAAAATTTCGAGCTATCGACCTGAAACCTGCGCCATTCGATCCAAGTCATATACTTCCCAACCGATTTCAGCCACGAGAAAATTCTAAAAAATTTATTTCCATGAAAAAATCGACTTTTTCGAAATCGGCATTTTCGGCGGAAAAACAGTAAGGGTACTGCCTTTGCGTCGGAAACATCCGGAAAATTTTTTTTCACGATATCGACCTGGAACCTTCGCCATTCGATTCAGTGGCTTATTCTCATTCTAAAACTGTATAGTTAAACCCATTTCCGACAACTTTTAAAATTCGTCCCTTTTGGGGTAGGGAATCCTATGTTAAATTTCCCGGAACGACACTTTTTTAAAAAAAATTTCGAGCTATCGACCTGAAACCTGCGCCATTCGATCCAAGTCATATACTTCCCAACCGATTTCAGCCACGAGAAAATTCTAAAAAATTTATTTCCATGAAAAAATCGACTTTTTCGAAATCGGCATTTTCGGTGGAAAAACAGTAAGGGTACTGCCTTTGCGTCGGAAACATCCGGAAAATTTTTTTTCACGATATCGACCTGGAACCTTCGCCATTCGATTCAGTGGCTTATTCTCATTCTAAAACTGTATAGTTAAACCCATTTCCGACAACTTTTAAAATTCGTCCCTTTTGGGGTAGGGAATCCTATGTTAAATTTCCCGGAACGACACTTTTTTTAAAAAAATTTCGAGCTATCGACCTGAAACCTGCGCCATTCGATCCAAGTCATATACTTCCCAACCGATTTCAGCCACGAGAAAATTCTAAAAAATTTATTTCCATGAAAAAATCGACTTTTTCGAAATCGGCATTTTCGGCGGAAAAACAGTAAGGGTACTGCCTTTGCGTCGGAAACATCCGGAAATTTTTTTTTCACGATATCGACCTGGAACCTTCGCCATTCGATTCAGTGGCTTATTCTCATTCTAAAACTGTATAGTTAAACCCATTTCCGACAACTTTTAAAATTCGTCCCTTTTGGGGTAGGGAATCCTATGTTAAATTTCCCGGAACGACACTTTTTTTAAAAAAATTTCGAGCTATCGACCTGAAACCTGCGCCATTCGATCCAAGTCATATACTTCCCAACCGATTTCAGCCACGAGAAAATTCTAAAAAATTTATTTCCATGAAAAAATCGACTTTTTCGAAATCGGCATTTTCGGCGGAAAAACAGTAAGGGTACTGCCTTTGCGTCGGAAACATCCGGAAAATTTTTTTTCACGATATCGACCTGGAACCTTCGCCATTCGATTCAGTGGCTTATTCTCATTCTAAAACTGTATAGTTAAACCCATTTCCGACAACTTTTAAAATTCGTCCCTTTTGGGGTAGGGAATCCTATGTTAAATTTCCCGGAACGACACTTTTTTAAAAAAAATTTCGAGCTATCGACCTGAAACCTGCGCCATTCGATCCAAGTCATATACTTCCCAACCGATTTCAGCCACGAGAAAATTCTAAAAAATTTATTTCCATGAAAAAATCGACTTTTTCGAAATCGGCATTTTCGGCGGAAAAACAGTAAGGGTACTGCCTTTGCGTCGGAAACATCCGGAAAATTTTTTTTCACGATATCGACCTGGAACCTTCGCCATTCGATTCAGTGGCTTATTCTCATTCTAAAACTGTATAGTTAAACCCATTTCCGACAACTTTTAAAATTCGTCCCTTTTGGGGTAGGGAATCCTATGTTAAATTTCCCGGAACGACACTTTTTTTAAAAAAATTTCGAGCTATCGACCTGAAACCTGCGCCATTCGATCCAAGTCATATACTTCCCAACCGATTTCAGCCACGAGAAAATTCTAAAAAATTTATTTCCATGAAAAAATCGACTTTTTCGAAATCGGCATTTTCGGCGGAAAAACAGTAAGGGTACTGCCTTTGCGTCGGAAACATCCGGAAAATTTTTTTTCACGATATCGACCTGGAACCTTCGCCATTCGATTCAGTGGCTTATTCTCATTCTAAAACTGTATAGTTAAACCCATTTCCGACAACTTTTAAAATTCGTCCCTTTTGGGGTAGGGAATCCTATGTTAAATTTCCCGGAACGACACTTTTTTTAAAAAAATTTCGAGCTATCGACCTGAAACCTGCGCCATTCGATCCAAGTCATATACTTCCCAACCGATTTCAGCCACGAGAAAATTCTAAAAAATTTATTTCCATGAAAAAATCGACTTTTTCGAAATCGGCATTTTCGGCGGAAAAACAGTAAGGGTACTGCCTTTGCGTCGGAAACATCCGGAAAATTTTTTTTCACGATATCGACCTGGAACCTTCGCCATTCGATTCAGTGGCTTATTCTCATTCTAAAACTGTATAGTTAAACCCATTTCCGACAACTTTTAAAATTCGTCCCTTTTGGGGTAGGGAATCCTATGTTAAATTTCCCGGAACGACACTTTTTTTTTTTAAATTTCGAGCTATCGACCTGAAACCTGCGCCATTCGATCCAAGTCATATACTTCCCAACCGATTTCAGCCACGAGAAAATTCTAAAAAATTTATTTCCATGAAAAAATCGACTTTTTCGAAATCGGCATTTTCGGCGGAAAAACAGTAAGGGTACTGCCTTTGCGTCGGAAACATCCGGAAAATTTTTTTTCACGATATCGACCTGGAACCTTCGCCATTCGATTCAGTGGCTTATTCTCATTCTAAAACTGTATAGTTAAACCCATTTCCGACAACTTTTAAAATTCGTCCCTTTTGGGGTAGGGAATCCTATGTTAAATTTCCCGGAACGACACTTTTTTTTTTTAAATTTCGAGCTATCGACCTGAAACCTGCGCCATTCGATCCAAGTCATATACTTCCCAACCGATTTCAGCCACGAGAAAATTCTAAAAAATTTATTTCCATGAAAAAATCGACTTTTTCGAAATCGGCATTTTCGGCGGAAAAACAGTAAGGGTACTGCCTTTGCGTCGGAAACATCCGGAAAATTTTTTTTCACGATATCGACCTGGAACCTTCGCCATTCGATTCAGTGGCTTATTCTCATTCTAAAACTGTATAGTTAAACCCATTTCCGACAACTTTTAAAATTCGTCCCTTTTGGGGTAGGGAATCCTATGTTAAATTTCCCGGAACGACACTTTTTTTTTAAAAATTTCGAGCTATCGACCTGAAACCTGCGCCATTCGATCCAAGTCATATACTTCCCAACCGATTTCAGCCACGAGAAAATTCTAAAAAATTTATTTCCATGAAAAAATCGACTTTTTCGAAATCGGCATTTTCGGCGGAAAAACAGTAAGGGTACTGCCTTTGCGTCGGAAACATCCGGAAAATTTTTTTTCACGATATCGACCTGGAACCTTCGCCATTCGATTCAGTGGCTTATTCTCATTCTAAAACTGTATAGTTAAACCCATTTCCGACAACTTTTAAAATTCGTCCCTTTTGGGGTAGGGAATCCTATGTTAAATTTCCCGGAACGACACTTTTTTTAAAAAAATTTCGAGCTATCGACCTGAAACCTGCGCCATTCGATCCAAGTCATATACTTCCCAACCGATTTCAGCCACGAGAAAATTCTAAAAAATTTATTTCCATGAAAAAATCGACTTTTTCGAAATCGGCATTTTCGGCGGAAAAACAGTAAGGGTACTGCCTTTGCGTCGGAAACATCCGGAAAATTTTTTTTCACGATATCGACCTGGAACCTTCGCCATTCGATTCAGTGGCTTATTCTCATTCTAAAACTGTATAGTTAAACCCATTTCCGACAACTTTTAAAATTCGTCCCTTTTGGGGTAGGGAATCCTATGTTAAATTTCCCGGAACGACACTTTTTTTAAAAAAATTTCGAGCTATCGACCTGAAACCTGCGCCATTCGATCCAAGTCATATACTTCCCAACCGATTTCAGCCACGAGAAAATTCTAAAAAATTTATTTCCATGAAAAAATCGACTTTTTCGAAATCGGCATTTTCGGCGGAAAAACAGTAAGGGTACTGCCTTTGCGTCGGAAACATCCGGAAAATTTTTTTTCACGATATCGACCTGGAACCTTCGCCATTCGATTCAGTGGCTTATTCTCATTCTAAAACTGTATAGTTAAACCCATTTCCGACAACTTTTAAAATTCGTCCCTTTTGGGGTAGGGAATCCTATGTTAAATTTCCCGGAACGACACTTTTTTTAAAAAAATTTCGAGCTATCGACCTGAAACCTGCGCCATTCGATCCAAGTCATATACTTCCCAACCGATTTCAGCCACGAGAAAATTCTAAAAAATTTATTTCCATGAAAAAATCGACTTTTTCGAAATCGGCATTTTCGGCGGAAAAACAGTAAGGGTACTGCCTTTGCGTCGGAAACATCCGGAAAATTTTTTTTCACGATATCGACCTGGAACCTTCGCCATTCGATTCAGTGGCTTATTCTCATTCTAAAACTGTATAGTTAAACCCATTTCCGACAACTTTTAAAATTCGTCCCTTTTGGGGTAGGGAATCCTATGTTAAATTTCCCGGAACGACACTTTTTTTAAAAAAATTTCGAGCTATCGACCTGAAACCTGCGCCATTCGATCCAAGTCATATACTTCCCAACCGATTTCAGCCACGAGAAAATTCTAAAAAATTTATTTCCATGAAAAAATCGACTTTTTCGAAATCGGCATTTTCGGCGGAAAAACAGTAAGGGTACTGCCTTTGCGTCGGAAACATCCGGAAAATTTTTTTTCACGATATCGACCTGGAACCTTCGCCATTCGATTCAGTGGCTTATTCTCATTCTAAAACTGTATAGTTAAACCCATTTCCGACAACTTTTAAAATTCGTCCCTTTTGGGGTAGGGAATCCTATGTTAAATTTCCCGGAACGACACTTTTTTTTTTAAAATTTCGAGCTATCGACCTGAAACCTGCGCCATTCGATCCAAGTCATATACTTCCCAACCGATTTCAGCCACGAGAAAATTCTAAAAAATTTATTTCCATGAAAAAATCGACTTTTTCGAAATCGGCATTTTCGGCGGAAAAACAGTAAGGGTACTGCCTTTGCGTCGGAAACATCCGGAAAATTTTTTTTCACGATATCGACCTGGAACCTTCGCCATTCGATTCAGTGGCTTATTCTCATTCTAAAACTGTATAGTTAAACCCATTTCCGACAACTTTTAAAATTCGTCCCTTTTGGGGTAGGGAATCCTATGTTAAATTTCCCGGAACGACACTTTTTTTTTAAAAATTTCGAGCTATCGACCTGAAACCTGCGCCATTCGATCCAAGTCATATACTTCCCAACCGATTTCAGCCACGAGAAAATTCTAAAAAATTTATTTCCATGAAAAAATCGACTTTTTCGAAATCGGCATTTTCGGCGGAAAAACAGTAAGGGTACTGCCTTTGCGTCGGAAACATCCGGAAAATTTTTTTTCACGATATCGACCTGGAACCTTCGCCATTCGATTCAGTGGCTTATTCTCATTCTAAAACTGTATAGTTAAACCCATTTCCGACAACTTTTAAAATTCGTCCCTTTTGGGGTAGGGAATCCTATGTTAAATTTCCCGGAACGACACTTTTTTTTAAAAAATTTCGAGCTATCGACCTGAAACCTGCGCCATTCGATCCAAGTCATATACTTCCCAACCGATTTCAGCCACGAGAAAATTCTAAAAAATTTATTTCCATGAAAAAATCGACTTTTTCGAAATCGGCATTTTCGGCGGAAAAACAGTAAGGGTACTGCCTTTGCGTCGGAAACATCCGGAAAATTTTTTTTCACGATATCGACCTGGAACCTTCGCCATTCGATTCAGTGGCTTATTCTCATTCTAAAACTGTATAGTTAAACCCATTTCCGACAACTTTTAAAATTCGTCCCTTTTGGGGTAGGGAATCCTATGTTAAATTTCCCGGAACGACACTTTTTTTAAAAAAATTTCGAGCTATCGACCTGAAACCTGCGCCATTCGATCCAAGTCATATACTTCCCAACCGATTTCAGCCACGAGAAAATTCTAAAAAATTTATTTCCATGAAAAAATCGACTTTTTCGAAATCGGCATTTTCGGCGGAAAAACAGTAAGGGTACTGCCTTTGCGTCGGAAACATCCGGAAAATTTTTTTTCACGATATCGACCTGGAACCTTCGCCATTCGATTCAGTGGCTTATTCTCATTCTAAAACTGTATAGTTAAACCCATTTCCGAAAACTTTTAAAATTCGTCCCTTTTGGGGTAGGGAATCCTATGTTAAATTTCCCGGAACGACACTTTTTTTTTTTAAATTTCGAGCTATCGACCTGAAACCTGCGCCATTCGATCCAAGTCATATACTTCCCAACCGATTTCAGCCACGAGAAAATTCTAAAAAATTTATTTCCATGAAAAAATCGACTTTTTCGAAATCGGCATTTTCGGCGGAAAAACAGTAAGGGTACTGCCTTTGCGTCGGAAACATCCGGAAAATTTTTTTTCACGATATCGACCTGGAACCTTCGCCATTCGATTCAGTGGCTTATTCTCATTCTAAAACTGTATAGTTAAACCCATTTCCGACAACTTTTAAAATTCGTCCCTTTTGGGGTAGGGAATCCTATGTTAAATTTCCCGGAACGACACTTTTTTTTAAAAAATTTCGAGCTATCGACCTGAAACCTGCGCCATTCGATCCAAGTCATATACTTCCCAACCGATTTCAGCCACGAGAAAATTCTAAAAAATTTATTTCCATGAAAAAATCGACTTTTTCGAAATCGGCATTTTCGGCGGAAAAACAGTAAGGGTACTGCCTTTGCGTCGGAAACATCCGGAAAATTTTTTTTCACGATATCGACCTGGAACCTTCGCCATTCGATTCAGTGGCTTATTCTCATTCTAAAACTGTATAGTTAAACCCATTTCCGACAACTTTTAAAATTCGTCCCTTTTGGGGTAGGGAATCCTATGTTAAATTTCCCGGAACGACACTTTTTTTTTAAAATTTCGAGCTATCGACCTGAAACCTGCGCCATTCGATCCAAGTCATATACTTCCCAACCGATTTCAGCCACGAGAAAATTCTAAAAAATTTATTTCCATGAAAAAATCGACTTTTTCGAAATCGGCATTTTCGGCGGAAAAACAGTAAGGGTACTGCCTTTGCGTCGGAAACATCCGGAAAATTTTTTTTCACGATATCGACCTGGAACCTTCGCCATTCGATTCAGTGGCTTATTCTCATTCTAAAACTGTATAGTTAAACCCATTTCCGACAACTTTTAAAATTCGTCCCTTTTGGGGTAGGGAATCCTATGTTAAATTTCCCGGAACGACACTTTTTTTAAAAAAATTTCGAGCTATCGACCTGAAACCTGCGCCATTCGATCCAAGTCATATACTTCCCAACCGATTTCAGCCACGAGAAAATTCTAAAAAATTTATTTCCATGAAAAAATCGACTTTTTCGAAATCGGCATTTTCGGCGGAAAAACAGTAAGGGTACTGCCTTTGCGTCGGAAACATCCGGAAAATTTTTTTTCACGATATCGACCTGGAACCTTCGCCATTCGATTCAGTGGCTTATTCTCATTCTAAAACTGTATAGTTAAACCCATTTCCGACAACTTTTAAAATTCGTCCCTTTTGGGGTAGGGAATCCTATGTTAAATTTCCCGGAACGACACTTTTTTTTAAAAAATTTCGAGCTATCGACCTGAAACCTGCGCCATTCGATCCAAGTCATATACTTCCCAACCGATTTCAGCCACGAGAAAATTCTAAAAAATTTATTTCCATGAAAAAATCGACTTTTTCGAAATCGGCATTTTCGGCGGAAAAACAGTAAGGGTACTGCCTTTGCGTCGGAAACATCCGGAAAATTTTTTTTCACGATATCGACCTGGAACCTTCGCCATTCGATTCAGTGGCTTATTCTCATTCTAAAACTGTATAGTTAAACCCATTTCCGACAACTTTTAAAATTCGTCCCTTTTGGGGTAGGGAATCCTATGTTAAATTTCCCGGAACGACACTTTTTTTAAAAAAATTTCGAGCTATCGACCTGAAACCTGCGCCATTCGATCCAAGTCATATACTTCCCAACCGATTTCAGCCACGAGAAAATTCTAAAAAATTTATTTCCATGAAAAAATCGACTTTTTCGAAATCGGCATTTTCGGCGGAAAAACAGTAAGGGTACTGCCTTTGCGTCGGAAACATCCGGAAAATTTTTTTTCACGATATCGACCTGGAACCTTCGCCATTCGATTCAGTGGCTTATTCTCATTCTAAAACTGTATAGTTAAACCCATTTCCGACAACTTTTAAAATTCGTCCCTTTTGGGGTAGGGAATCCTATGTTAAATTTCCCGGAACGACACTTTTTTTTAAAAAATTTCGAGCTATCGACCTGAAACCTGCGCCATTCGATCCAAGTCATATACTTCCCAACCGATTTCAGCCACGAGAAAATTCTAAAAAATTTATTTCCATGAAAAAATCGACTTTTTCGAAATCGGCATTTTCGGCGGAAAAACAGTAAGGGTACTGCCTTTGCGTCGGAAACATCCGGAAAATTTTTTTTCACGATATCGACCTGGAACCTTCGCCATTCGATTCAGTGGCTTATTCTCATTCTAAAACTGTATAGTTAAACCCATTTCCGACAACTTTTAAAATTCGTCCCTTTTGGGGTAGGGAATCCTATGTTAAATTTCCCGGAACGACACTTTTTTTAAAAAAATTTCGAGCTATCGACCTGAAACCTGCGCCATTCGATCCAAGTCATATACTTCCCAACCGATTTCAGCCACGAGAAAATTCTAAAAAATTTATTTCCATGAAAAAATCGACTTTTTCGAAATCGGCATTTTCGGCGGAAAAACAGTAAGGGTACTGCCTTTGCGTCGGAAACATCCGGAAAATTTTTTTTCACGATATCGACCTGGAACCTTCGCCATTCGATTCAGTGGCTTATTCTCATTCTAAAACTGTATAGTTAAACCCATTTCCGACAACTTTTAAAATTCGTCCCTTTTGGGGTAGGGAATCCTATGTTAAATTTCCCGGAACGACACTTTTTTTAAAAAAATTTCGAGCTATCGACCTGAAACCTGCGCCATTCGATCCAAGTCATATACTTCCCAACCGATTTCAGCCACGAGAAAATTCTAAAAAATTTATTTCCATGAAAAAATCGACTTTTTCGAAATCGGCATTTTCGGCGGAAAAACAGTAAGGGTACTGCCTTTGCGTCGGAAACATCCGGAAAATTTTTTTTCACGATATCGACCTGGAACCTTCGCCATTCGATTCAGTGGCTTATTCTCATTCTAAAACTGTATAGTTAAACCCATTTCCGACAACTTTTAAAATTCGTCCCTTTTGGGGTAGGGAATCCTATGTTAAATTTCCCGGAACGACACTTTTTTTTTTATAAATTTCGAGCTATCGACCTGAAACCTGCGCCATTCGATCCAAGTCATATACTTCCCAACCGATTTCAGCCACGAGAAAATTCTAAAAAATTTATTTCCATGAAAAAATCGACTTTTTCGAAATCGGCATTTTCGGCGGAAAAACAGTAAGGGTACTGCCTTTGCGTCGGAAACATCCGGAAAATTTTTTTTCACGATATCGACCTGGAACCTTCGCCATTCGATTCAGTGGCTTATTCTCATTCTAAAACTGTATAGTTAAACCCATTTCCGACAACTTTTAAAATTCGTCCCTTTTGGGGTAGGGAATCCTATGTTAAATTTCCCGGAACGACACTTTTTTTAAAAAAATTTCGAGCTATCGACCTGAAACCTGCGCCATTCGATCCAAGTCATATACTTCCCAACCGATTTCAGCCACGAGAAAATTCTAAAAAATTTATTTCCATGAAAAAATCGACTTTTTCGAAATCGGCATTTTCGGCGGAAAAACAGTAAGGGTACTGCCTTTGCGTCGGAAACATCCGGAAAATTTTTTTTCACGATATCGACCTGGAACCTTCGCCATTCGATTCAGTGGCTTATTCTCATTCTAAAACTGTATAGTTAAACCCATTTCCGACAACTTTTAAAATTCGTCCCTTTTGGGGTAGGGAATCCTATGTTAAATTTCCCGGAACGACACTTTTTTTAAAAAAATTTCGAGCTATCGACCTGAAACCTGCGCCATTCGATCCAAGTCATATACTTCCCAACCGATTTCAGCCACGAGAAAATTCTAAAAAATTTATTTCCATGAAAAAATCGACTTTTTCGAAATCGGCATTTTCGGCGGAAAAACAGTAAGGGTACTGCCTTTGCGTCGGAAACATCCGGAAAATTTTTTTTCACGATATCGACCTGGAACCTTCGCCATTCGATTCAGTGGCTTATTCTCATTCTAAAACTGTATAGTTAAACCCATTTCCGACAACTTTTAAAATTCGTCCCTTTTGGGGTAGGGAATCCTATGTTAAATTTCCCGGAACGACACTTTTTTTAAAAAAATTTCGAGCTATCGACCTGAAACCTGCGCCATTCGATCCAAGTCATATACTTCCCAACCGATTTCAGCCACGAGAAAATTCTAAAAAATTTATTTCCATGAAAAAATCGACTTTTTCGAAATCGGCATTTTCGGCGGAAAAACAGTAAGGGTACTGCCTTTGCGTCGGAAACATCCGGAAAATTTTTTTTCACGATATCGACCTGGAACCTTCGCCATTCGATTCAGTGGCTTATTCTCATTCTAAAACTGTATAGTTAAACCCATTTCCGACAACTTTTAAAATTCGTCCCTTTTGGGGTAGGGAATCCTATGTTAAATTTCCCGGAACGACACTTTTTTTAAAAAAATTTCGAGCTATCGACCTGAAACCTGCGCCATTCGATCCAAGTCATATACTTCCCAACCGATTTCAGCCACGAGAAAATTCTAAAAAATTTATTTCCATGAAAAAATCGACTTTTTCGAAATCGGCATTTTCGGCGGAAAAACAGTAAGGGTACTGCCTTTGCGTCGGAAACATCCGGAAAATTTTTTTTCACGATATCGACCTGGAACCTTCGCCATTCGATTCAGTGGCTTATTCTCATTCTAAAACTGTATAGTTAAACCCATTTCCGACAACTTTTAAAATTCGTCCCTTTTGGGGTAGGGAATCCTATGTTAAATTTCCCGGAACGACACTTTTTTTAAAAAATTTCGAGCTATCGACCTGAAACCTGCGCCATTCGATCCAAGTCATATACTTCCCAACCGATTTCAGCCACGAGAAAATTCTAAAAAATTTATTTCCATGAAAAAATCGACTTTTTCGAAATCGGCATTTTCGGCGGAAAAACAGTAAGGGTACTGCCTTTGCGTCGGAAACATCCGGAAAATTTTTTTTCACGATATCGACCTGGAACCTTCGCCATTCGATTCAGTGGCTTATTCTCATTCTAAAACTGTATAGTTAAACCCATTTCCGACAACTTTTAAAATTCGTCCCTTTTGGGGTAGGGAATCCTATGTTAAATTTCCCGGAACGACACTTTTTTTTTTTAAATTTCGAGCTATCGACCTGAAACCTGCGCCATTCGATCCAAGTCATATACTTCCCAACCGATTTCAGCCACGAGAAAATTCTAAAAAATTTATTTCCATGAAAAAATCGACTTTTTCGAAATCGGCATTTTCGGCGGAAAAACAGTAAGGGTACTGCCTTTGCGTCGGAAACATCCGGAAAATTTTTTTTCACGATATCGACCTGGAACCTTCGCCATTCGATTCAGTGGCTTATTCTCATTCTAAAACTGTATAGTTAAACCCATTTCCGACAACTTTTAAAATTCGTCCCTTTTGGGGTAGGGAATCCTATGTTAAATTTCCCGGAACGACACTTTTTTTTAAAAAATTTCGAGCTATCGACCTGAAACCTGCGCCATTCGATCCAAGTCATATACTTCCCAACCGATTTCAGCCACGAGAAAATTCTAAAAAATTTATTTCCATGAAAAAATCGACTTTTTCGAAATCGGCATTTTCGGCGGAAAAACAGTAAGGGTACTGCCTTTGCGTCGGAAACATCTGGAAAATTTTTTTTCACGATATCGACCTGGAACCTTCGCCATTCGATTCAGTGGCTTATTCTCATTCTAAAACTGTATAGTTAAACCCATTTCCGACAACTTTTAAAATTCGTCCCTTTTGGGGTAGGGAATCCTATGTTAAATTTCCCGGAACGACACTTTTTTTAAAAAAATTTCGAGCTATCGACCTGAAACCTGCGCCATTCGATCCAAGTCATATACTTCCCAACCGATTTCAGCCACGAGAAAATTCTAAAAAATTTATTTCCATGAAAAAATCGACTTTTTCGAAATCGGCATTTTCGGCGGAAAAACAGTAAGGGTACTGCCTTTGCGTCGGAAACATCCGGAAAATTTTTTTTCACGATATCGACCTGGAACCTTCGCCATTCGATTCAGTGGCTTATTCTCATTCTAAAACTGTATAGTTAAACCCATTTCCGACAACTTTTAAAATTCGTCCCTTTTGGGGTAGGGAATCCTATGTTAAATTTCCCGGAACGACACTTTTTTAAAAAAAATTTCGAGCTATCGACCTGAAACCTGCGCCATTCGATCCAAGTCATATACTTCCCAACCGATTTCAGCCACGAGAAAATTCTAAAAAATTTATTTCCATGAAAAAATCGACTTTTTCGAAATCGGCATTTTCGGCGGAAAAACAGTAAGGGTACTGCCTTTGCGTCGGAAACATCCGGAAAATTTTTTTTCACGATATCGACCTGGAACCTTCGCCATTCGATTCAGTGGCTTATTCTCATTCTAAAACTGTATAGTTAAACCCATTTCCGACAACTTTTAAAATTCGTCCCTTTTGGGGTAGGGAATCCTATGTTAAATTTCCCGGAACGACACTTTTTTTGAAAAAATTTCGAGCTATCGACCTGAAACCTGCGCCATTCGATCCAAGTCATATACTTCCCAACCGATTTCAGCCACGAGAAAATTCTAAAAAATTTATTTCCATGAAAAAATCGACTTTTTCGAAATCGGCATTTTCGGCGGAAAAACAGTAAGGGTACTGCCTTTGCGTCGGAAACATCCGGAAAATTTTTTTTCACGATATCGACCTGGAACCTTCGCCATTCGATTCAGTGGCTTATTCTCATTCTAAAACTGTATAGTTAAACCCATTTCCGACAACTTTTAAAATTCGTCCCTTTTGGGGTAGGGAATCCTATGTTAAATTTCCCGGAACGACACTTTTTTTAAAAAAATTTCGAGCTATCGACCTGAAACCTGCGCCATTCGATCCAAGTCATATACTTCCCAACCGATTTCAGCCACGAGAAAATTCTAAAAAATTTATTTCCATGAAAAAATCGACTTTTTCGAAATCGGCATTTTCGGCGGAAAAACAGTAAGGGTACTGCCTTTGCGTCGGAAACATCCGGAAAATTTTTTTTCACGATATCGACCTGGAACCTTCGCCATTCGATTCAGTGGCTTATTCTCATTCTAAAACTGTATAGTTAAACCCATTTCCGACAACTTTTAAAATTCGTCCCTTTTGGGGTAGGGAATCCTATGTTAAATTTCCCGGAACGACACTTTTTTTAAAAAAATTTCGAGCTATCGACCTGAAACCTGCGCCATTCGATCCAAGTCATATACTTCCCAACCGATTTCAGCCACGAGAAAATTCTAAAAAATTTATTTCCATGAAAAAATCGACTTTTCCGAAATCGGCATTTTCGGCGGAAAAACAGTAAGGGTACTGCCTTTGCGTCGGAAACATCCGGAAAATTTTTTTTCACGATATCGACCTGGAACCTTCGCCATTCGATTCAGTGGCTTATTCTCATTCTAAAACTGTATAGTTAAACCCATTTCCGACAACTTTTAAAATTCGTCCCTTTTGGGGTAGGGAATCCTATGTTAAATTTCCCGGAACGACACTTTTTTAAAAAAAATTTCGAGCTATCGACCTGAAACCTGCGCCATTCGATCCAAGTCATATACTTCCCAACCGATTTCAGCCACGAGAAAATTCTAAAAAATTTATTTCCATGAAAAAATCGACTTTTTCGAAATCGGCATTTTCGGCGGAAAAACAGTAAGGGTACTGCCTTTGCGTCGGAAACATCCGGAAAATTTTTTTTCACGATATCGACCTGGAACCTTCGCCATTCGATTCAGTGGCTTATTCTCATTCTAAAACTGTATAGTTAAACCCATTTCCGACAACTTTTAAAATTCGTCCCTTTTGGGGTAGGGAATCCTATGTTAAATTTCCCGGAACGACACTTTTTAAAAAAAAATTTCGAGCTATCGACCTGAAACCTGCGCCATTCGATCCAAGTCATATACTTCCCAACCGATTTCAGCCACGAGAAAATTCTAAAAAATTTATTTCCATGAAAAAATCGACTTTTTCGAAATCGGCATTTTCGGCGGAAAAACAGTAAGGGTACTGCCTTTGCGTCGGAAACATCCGGAAAATTTTTTTTCACGATATCGACCTGGAACCTTCGCCATTCGATTCAGTGGCTTATTCTCATTCTAAAACTGTATAGTTAAACCCATTTCCGACAACTTTTAAAATTCGTCCCTTTTGGGGTAGGGAATCCTATGTTAAATTTCCCGGAACGACACTTTTTTTTTTTAAATTTCGAGCTATCGACCTGAAACCTGCGCCATTCGATCCAAGTCATATACTTCCCAACCGATTTCAGCCACGAGAAAATTCTAAAAAATTTATTTCCATGAAAAAATCGACTTTTTCGAAATCGGCATTTTCGGCGGAAAAACAGTAAGGGTACTGCCTTTGCGTCGGAAACATCCGGAAAATTTTTTTTCACGATATCGACCTGGAACCTTCGCCATTCGATTCAGTGGCTTATTCTCATTCTAAAACTGTATAGTTAAACCCATTTCCGACAACTTTTAAAATTCGTCCCTTTTGGGGTAGGGAATCCTATGTTAAATTTCCCGGAACGACACTTTTTTTTTTTAAATTTCGAGCTATCGACCTGAAACCTGCGCCATTCGATCCAAGTCATATACTTCCCAACCGATTTCAGCCACGAGAAAATTCTAAAAAATTTATTTCCATGAAAAAATCGACTTTTTCGAAATCGGCATTTTCGGCGGAAAAACAGTAAGGGTACTGCCTTTGCGTCGGAAACATCCGGAAAATTTTTTTTCACGATATCGACCTGGAACCTTCGCCATTCGATTCAGTGGCTTATTCTCATTCTAAAACTGTATAGTTAAACCCATTTCCGACAACTTTTAAAATTCGTCCCTTTTGGGGTAGGGAATCCTATGTTAAATTTCCCGGAACGACACTTTTTTTTTAAAAATTTCGAGCTATCGACCTGAAACCTGCGCCATTCGATCCAAGTCATATACTTCCCAACCGATTTCAGCCACGAGAAAATTCAAAAAAATTTATTTCCATGAAAAAATCGACTTTTTCGAAATCGGCATTTTCGGCGGAAAAACAGTAAGGGTACTGCCTTTGCGTCGGAAACATCCGGAAAATTTTTTTTCACGATATCGACCTGGAACCTTCGCCATTCGATTCAGTGGCTTATTCTCATTCTAAAACTGTATAGTTAAACCCATTTCCGACAACTTTTAAAATTCGTCCCTTTTGGGGTAGGGAATCCTATGTTAAATTTCCCGGAACGACACTTTTTTAAAAAAAATTTCGAGCTATCGACCTGAAACCTGCGCCATTCGATCCAAGTCATATACTTCCCAACCGATTTCAGCCACGAGAAAATTCTAAAAAATTTATTTCCATGAAAAAATCGACTTTTTCGAAATCGGCATTTTCGGCGGAAAAACAGTAAGGGTACTGCCTTTGCGTCGGAAACATCCGGAAAATTTTTTTTCACGATATCGACCTGGAACCTTCGCCATTCGATTCAGTGGCTTATTCTCATTCTAAAACTGTATAGTTAAACCCATTTCCGACAACTTTTAAAATTCGTCCCTTTTGGGGTAGGGAATCCTATGTTAAATTTCCCGGAACGACACTTTTTTTAAAAAAATTTCGAGCTATCGACCTGAAACCTGCGCCATTCGATCCAAGTCATATACTTCCCAACCGATTTCAGCCACGAGAAAATTCTAAAAAATTTATTTCCATGAAAAAATCGACTTTTTCGAAATCGGCATTTTCGGCGGAAAAACAGTAAGGGTACTGCCTTTGCGTCGGAAACATCCGGAAAATTTTTTTTCACGATATCGACCTGGAACCTTCGCCATTCGATTCAGTGGCTTATTCTCATTCTAAAACTGTATAGTTAAACCCATTTCCGACAACTTTTAAAATTCGTCCCTTTTGGGGTAGGGAATCCTATGTTAAATTTCCCGGAACGACACTTTTTTTTTTAAAATTTCGAGCTATCGACCTGAAACCTGCGCCATTCGATCCAAGTCATATACTTCCCAACCGATTTCAGCCACGAGAAAATTCTAAAAAATTTATTTCCATGAAAAAATCGACTTTTTCGAAATCGGCATTTTCGGCGGAAAAACAGTAAGGGTACTGCCTTTGCGTCGGAAACATCCGGAAAATTTTTTTTCACGATATCGACCTGGAACCTTCGCCATTCGATTCAGTGGCTTATTCTCATTCTAAAACTGTATAGTTAAACCCATTTCCGACAACTTTTAAAATTCGTCCCTTTTGGGGTAGGGAATCCTATGTTAAATTTCCCGGAACGACACTTTTTTTTTAAAAATTTCGAGCTATCGACCTGAAACCTGCGCCATTCGATCCAAGTCATATACTTCCCAACCGATTTCAGCCACGAGAAAATTCTAAAAAATTTATTTCCATGAAAAAATCGACTTTTTCGAAATCGGCATTTTCGGCGGAAAAACAGTAAGGGTACTGCCTTTGCGTCGGAAACATCCGGAAAATTTTTTTTCACGATATCGACCTGGAACCTTCGCCATTCGATTCAGTGGCTTATTCTCATTCTAAAACTGTATAGTTAAACCCATTTCCGACAACTTTTAAAATTCGTCCCTTTTGGGGTAGGGAATCCTATGTTAAATTTCCCGGAACGACACTTTTTTAAAAAAAATTTCGAGCTATCGACCTGAAACCTGCGCCATTCGATCCAAGTCATATACTTCCCAACCGATTTCAGCCACGAGAAAATTCTAAAAAATTTATTTCCATGAAAAAATCGACTTTTTCGAAATCGGCATTTTCGGCGGAAAAACAGTAAGGGTACTGCCTTTGCGTCGGAAACATCCGGAAAATTTTTTTTCACGATATCGACCTGGAACCTTCGCCATTCGATTCAGTGGCTTATTCTCATTCTAAAACTGTATAGTTAAACCCATTTCCGACAACTTTTAAAATTCGTCCCTTTTGGGGTAGGGAATCCTATGTTAAATTTCCCGGAACGACACTTTTTTTAAAAAAATTTCGAGCTATCGACCTGAAACCTGCGCCATTCGATCCAAGTCATATACTTCCCAACCGATTTCAGCCACGAGAAAATTCTAAAAAATTTATTTCCATGAAAAAATCGACTTTTTCGAAATCGGCATTTTCGGCGGAAAAACAGTAAGGGTACTGCCTTTGCGTCGGAAACATCCGGAAAATTTTTTTTCACGATATCGACCTGGAACCTTCGCCATTCGATTCAGTGGCTTATTCTCATTCTAAAACTGTATAGTTAAACCCATTTCCGACAACTTTTAAAATTCGTCCCTTTTGGGGTAGGGAATCCTATGTTAAATTTCCCGGAACGACACTTTTTTTTTTTAAATTTCGAGCTATCGACCTGAAACCTGCGCCATTCGATCCAAGTCATATACTTCCCAACCGATTTCAGCCACGAGAAAATTCTAAAAAATTTATTTCCATGAAAAAATCGACTTTTTCGAAATCGGCATTTTCGGCGGAAAAACAGTAAGGGTACTGCCTTTGCGTCGGAAACATCCGGAAAATTTTTTTTCACGATATCGACCTGGAACCTTCGCCATTCGATTCAGTGGCTTATTCTCATTCTAAAACTGTATAGTTAAACCCATTTCCGACAACTTTTAAAATTCGTCCCTTTTGGGGTAGGGAATCCTATGTTAAATTTCCCGGAACGACACTTTTTTTTTAAAAATTTCGAGCTATCGACCTGAAACCTGCGCCATTCGATCCAAGTCATATACTTCCCAACCGATTTCAGCCACGAGAAAATTCTAAAAAATTTATTTCCATGAAAAAATCGACTTTTTCGAAATCGGCATTTTCGGCGGAAAAACAGTAAGGGTACTGCCTTTGCGTCGGAAACATCCGGAAAATTTTTTTTCACGATATCGACCTGGAACCTTCGCCATTCGATTCAGTGGCTTATTCTCATTCTAAAACTGTATAGTTAAACCCATTTCCGACAACTTTTAAAATTCGTCCCTTTTGGGGTAGGGAATCCTATGTTAAATTTCCCGGAACGACACTTTTTTTAAAAAAATTTCGAGCTATCGACCTGAAACCTGCGCCATTCGATCCAAGTCATATACTTCCCAACCGATTTCAGCCACGAGAAAATTCTAAAAAATTTATTTCCATGAAAAAATCGACTTTTTCGAAATCGGCATTTTCGGCGGAAAAACAGTAAGGGTACTGCCTTTGCGTCGGAAACATCCGGAAAATTTTTTTTCACGATATCGACCTGGAACCTTCGCCATTCGATTCAGTGGCTTATTCTCATTCTAAAACTGTATAGTTAAACCCATTTCCGACAACTTTTAAAATTCGTCCCTTTTGGGGTAGGGAATCCTATGTTAAATTTCCCGGAACGACACTTTTTTTAAAAAAATTTCGAGCTATCGACCTGAAACCTGCGCCATTCGATCCAAGTCATATACTTCCCAACCGATTTCAGCCACGAGAAAATTCTAAAAAATTTATTTCCATGAAAAAATCGACTTTTTCGAAATCGGCATTTTCGGCGGAAAAACAGTAAGGGTACTGCCTTTGCGTCGGAAACATCCGGAAAATTTTTTTTCACGATATCGACCTGGAACCTTCGCCATTCGATTCAGTGGCTTATTCTCATTCTAAAACTGTATAGTTAAACCCATTTCCGACAACTTTTAAAATTCGTCCCTTTTGGGGTAGGGA